>JAQZBX010007188.1:0-51229 GCA_029593785.1 Cabassous unicinctus
TGTTTTTTTTTTGTTTGTTTGTTTCAGGAGGCACCAGGAACTGAACCCAGGACCTCCTGTTTCAGGGGAGGGCACTCAACCGCTTGAGCCACATCCACTCTCCCAGCCTTGATTTTTAAAGCACACTTTTGGGACACAAATATTAGTATGTTGGGGCATGCTACACTACTAGGTATAGAGTGATAAGCTAGAGTTTATACTCAAAAGGCAAGATGTGTTGACAAGTCAAGACAAATTCAAACTCTTCCTTAAAGGTTTAGCTCAAGTGTTTTCTCCTTTGTGAAGCATTTCCAGAATACTCATGCAGTGTCATTTGTTCCTTTATTTCCTCTGTTACCAGAGAATGTAGAATCAACATGTGAGAAATATCAGGGAGAACGTCATTTAATACATGAATGTTCATTTACTAAATTGAAGAATGCAGCACTCTACAATAGAAGGAAAGAATTTACGTTTTCAATCTCCTGAATAGTTCCCCAGTTCATAGCAGATGAAATATTGTATATCTGCTGTTACCTCATCTTAAAAGATGCCAATAATTTGGAAACTAGACTGATACAAATAATCATACACACTAGAAAGGTGCTATGGAAGAGAAAAAACTTCCTTTTGCAGATATGACAGATGTAAAGCTAATGGCCTCAAGGCCCTCAGGTGGCAATATATTTGCTCATTCAGGAACAAGTAAAAAAATTTGTAATTTACTTATTTTTGTGGGAGTGAATTCATTAGTTCAACAAAAGTTATACTTTTTCTTTCTTTAAGAAGAGGACAAACACATAAATACTATAATAGACATTAACACATTCCTTACACAATTTCATAAAGTTCTTTAGTGTATTCCCTGGATAAAGTTTTTTAAACCTTAAAGGCCTTATCATTTCATTAAATACTTCTGCAAGTAGGAAAGAGTGAAAGTTTCCTTTACATAATGGAAATAAGTTGCATTTTTATGGCCAGTTCAACATTCTAATAATGAATAGAAACACCAATGAAACGTTATGTTCCCTAGGTAGGAAAAAAAGACAGCAGTTTTTTACATAATGGAAATATATTGCATTTTACAGTAGATTCAACATTCTAATAATGATGAGATGTGCCAATGAAATGAATGAATCTTCTAATTTTCTCCCACATCCGTCAAGGCTGGAAAAAGAACAATCCCACTTCTAGTGTCCATGTGTAAATAAATGAATGAAACCCTTACTTGGTAGTTTTTGTTTGTTTGTTTTTTTGTTTTAATGGCAAGGTAGGTCTTTTGGCAATCTCCTTCTAATTGCCAGGAAGCCATGACTGCCGGCAAATACACTGGATTTGTCCTTTCCCTATTTATCTTAACATTTTCTTCCTCTAGAATCATGAAACGAAATGTGTTGGTTTTTTTTAAGAAACTGTAATTTTTTTTCACTATAAAAAATTACAGTATTCCAGAGCACACCTTTCAAAAACAATCTTAGGTTGCATCTGGGTGCCAACTGTGGCCTGGCTGGAGGGGTCAGACTCAGTCAGGGGGTTGGCCTCCTCAGCAGAGCTGGCAGCCATGATCTGGGGGCACTGGCCCCACCACGTGCGTGACATTAAGATGATCCACAGCAATCCTGCAAGGCTACATTTTAAGTTGAGCTTCCAATTTGCTGTGGTTGGCATGACCTAATTTTGGCTCAAAAGGTACATTTCCCCCCTGCCTCTGGGTTTTACTGACTACACATAGGAGAAAAAAAAAAAATTATGCTCTTAAGGGATTCTTACTCTTCCCTTTCTTAAGGAAATGTAAGGAATTTAACAACTGTTGGCCTCTAGCTAATACCCATTCTAAAGTCTTTTTCTAGCTTCGCCTACATCTTGACCCCTCATGCCAAATATTTTAGGCAAAGTCTATTTATAAAGTTCATCACTTCCCCTGTTATTTCATCTTTAGAAATGCCAATAATTTAGACACTGGAAGGTCACAGCTGGTCTCAAAAACTGGTAAGATTCTATGGAAGAGATACTTTCCCTGTTAAAAATTGAGAAATCAATTTTATTTTCTTTTATCTTAATTCTTCTATATTCAGAAGGGAAGTAATACGAATGTTTCTTATTTATTTCACCTTGGTGTTGAAAGACAATTCAAAGTACTAAAGTTTTTGAATGTTCTGTTAAACAGAGGTCCTTAATAAGGATTGCACACTTAAATCACTTGGGGATCTTTAAAAAAACCAAGAAACAAAAAACTTCCAGACTCATGCCAGGCCAATGAAATCAGAATCTATGGATAGCTCCCTACAACTTCAAAAAGTTCTCCAAGAGATATGCATGTGAAGCCAGATCTGAGAAACCACTGTATTAAACTGTCTTAGAAATATAACATCCCAATATGGATGTGTTGTAGTATTATCTCAACTGGATATTGTATGTTCTTGAAATTTACCAGCCTACCCATTTATACTGAGTCACCTGAAAGAGCTTCTCAGCTACTGCATGACAGGAGAGAAAAAATTTATCTGGATAACTTGGGTGACTCAATAGATTTCTAAGTAGCAATTATAGGAAGCTCTGACAAATATGCCCCCTTTCTGCAGAACTAGTACTGAGGAAAGGGCTTTAATGTCATTCGTTTTCACCTGGATCACAATGAATCTTCGGAGGGTTTCCACTGGCATAAAAAAAAAAAATTTCACCTTATGTTATTTATTGACTTGCAAGTCTTTAATAATAGGCTAATTGAATTCAATGCCGTATACTTTATTTACTCAAGGTGAAAAGTTTCTAATTGCACGTGTGATACTAATGTATTATCTATTTAAGATCAAATTCACTACATTCTATGACTTCTAAAAAAGTAAACAGATTTGATCAAAGTTCTCACTCATTCATAGATAATTTAATTACTCTACCCCAGTTACTGGGAAATGATATAATCAAATAGTACAGTCCAGCTCCTCCTCCTCCCTCCCAATATGAAAATTGGGTTGCTTATTTCAAGAGTTGATTTCAGGAGTTAAAGGTGGCACCTGGAACCAAGAGATCTACAGACTTAGAATTTTGTTCCATTATATAACTAACACCTCCATCTAATCCAGTTTAGATAAAATTGAATGTGGCACGTTTTATGGTAAAGAGTCCTATAAAATGATAAAAAATTTTTCTATGTACCTTGTGGAACAAGTATGTTTATCTTCTTGTCATGGCTAGCATTTTCTGTCTTCTGATACATACACATAAGCTGGTGTGTGTGTGTGTGTGTGTGTGTGTGTGTGTGTGTGTGTGTATTGGGGAGGGATTCTATATTTGGTAAAGTCCATTTTCTCTGATTCTATATGTCTTAAAAGGCCATGATTTCCTGTGTTTTATACATTTAGTTCTTTCTATTAGAGATCACCTTAAAATACACAAGATTTTTTCCTAAGGTTATGATATCCCTCAGGCACTTTTATTTACTTATTTTTGCTTTTCTAGAACCAAAAAAAAGGAGTTTTTAAAGTTCTTTTTAAAATTGCTTTTAGTAAGAGATAAAATGTGAGAGTCTACATATTATTATTGTGGTGGTACATCCCTGTTGTGCTCTTGTCCTTCATTCATAACTTGTTACATATCCCTTGTCAAACAGTGAACTGCAGGGGAGTAACTGGATCAGGTCATCCTTCCTTTCAGCTGTGTCTAGGAAAGAGGGCGTAACTGGGAGTGGAGGAGGGGCAAGCCCATCAGGTACCTCAAGACATAGAAGCAAGGTTTTTCTGGCATACCAGGGAAATGGATAAAGGATAAGCTAGGCTCTTCCTACTTTGGGTGCCCTGCTCACAGCTTCATTAGCTGCCTATAATTTCTACAGAACCGGAAGTCCTGGGCAAGGCTTTTCTAAATGGGGAGGGAAAGTTGAGAATATGGAAGGCCATGTTAAAAACAAAAACAAAACAGAACGGCCATATAAGGGTCTGCCGTGCTTTTGGAGGGAAGACTAGTAAAAACAAAAATCCCTTTTCTAGAATATTCCCAAGATCCGACTCATTTAAGTCTCACCTTAAATCATTAAGGTGAGACTTATCATTTCCTCTGCTGAAGACTGACCTTGCCAGTCATCCCCCCCAAAACTGAACATTCCATCACTCAGGCAACCACTTCACCGTCAACATATCTGTAGTATACTGTTTATCACATTGCATTTATAATTGCATTTGGCATGCTCATCATCTTCATCAGACTGAATTCCTCAGGGACAGAAGCTCCACCTTGCTTTTGCATCCCTAATGCCTAGCAAGCCACTCCCCACTGAACACTTAGTGAATAAATTGGTTAATGTATTAATTAAATTGTGGTTGATGTCCAAGGAGAAGTGCTGGGGTATAGCTGTAGACATTTTATGGGCAGTGCCCAAGATAGTTTTGAAGTTATATGCTTATTTGTTTCTTTAACTTTCTGAATGCCTGGAATTGTATGATGCAGTTCAAGAGTCACATTTCTTCTATTCTAACTAGTAGTTCTCAACCCAGGCTTTGCATTAAAATACCTGGACAGCTTTGAGAAACAACACTCAGACCACAGGTCAATTCAATTAAATTGCAATCTGCAGGCGGGACCTGGGTATTGTTATATTTATGAAGCTCCCTCAGTGGACCTAACATACAGCCAGAATTGAGGACCATTGCTCTAAACTAACTGTACAAAGGAAATCCAATGTTTTGACCCATGACCATGTCACTTAACACACCCAAGTCAATTACAGCTCAAGGTTTTGAAATAGATTCTGACTGTGAGACATTATTAGACTATAGTCCTTGAATGATTAAAGTTTTTGAAAAGGTTTTAGAAACGCAACATTATCTACATCACAATAGTCTTCCAGAAATATCACTAATAACTTTACGTAATTCTCTTTTTATGGAATTAAGACAACAGCTATGACTTCCTCAGCTTTTGGGTAATTTAGGCCTTTATAATGGACACCTATTTCCCACATTTATAGAACTCAAATGGACACTAAATGTAAATCCAGTGTTTTATGTAGTCTTAAGAGTGTGCTTTATGGTCGGAAGGTTCCCAAGATAGAGAATTCAAGCAACTCTAGTCAAAATCACATAGGAAGTAGACATAACTGGCCTCAGTGGTTTTATTAGAAAGAGAGGCATGAACACTGAATATTACCAGCAGCACTTAATATTGCATAAGGCAAACAAAACTCTCCCTGCCAGTGGGCACCACAAAGTGACATGGTGGCCATTTATTACAAATAACACAGCTAATTCCCAAGCCTTCAAGTCACATTTCTAATAAAAGCATTCTTAAATGCAGAGAACATAGGTTATTTTGGTATTTGCATGGTAATCCAGATAAGCATTTGATTCTTTTCAACAGTGAAATAAAGCGGAACCTAATGTAGTTTCTAAAATGCACTGTGGAAATTTGGCAAGGAATGCATGACTTTAAAAGACATGGTAGCTATTAATTTTGAAGTCCAAAGCTTATAAATTTGGTAATTCAGAACTATCTGAGTCCTGTTTGACCTCTGACCAGCCTCTCTGTCTTCACTTCTAGCCGAGAGCATGGCAATACTTTTGGGGAAAAACAAGGAAACTGTTTATTAGAGGAAAGAAAGTTCATATTGTTTCTCATAGTAAAAATTCTAAAAATGATCTTTTCCCTTTTTCAAAAGGTCTTTTAGCAGAACACAGAAATATCCAATTATAAACTAAAAGCCATATATTTGACTAATAAACTGGATATAATATTTCCTACTTTTCAAATCTAGTAAATTTATTCTAAGATTTCTCAGTATTTATTTCACATCTACATCTGGCTTTAGGTGTTTTTCTTTTACTGCAATGGAAAAGTGAAAAGGTGTGCTTGAATTCAAATTCTCCAGAATATGCATCTGCACAAATTAAATAACTGCTGAGAGCCATTTAATAGCCATTTACGGTGGTCATACAGCTCATATTCTTTAATTACAAAGATATATATTATTATGATCCTTAGCAATTGAAGGTTAAAAATTAAAACATCTCAAGAAATGAGAAGCAAACTTGAGGTCTTGACATAAAACTATATGTTCACATTACAATTAACGGTAATATTGTAACTGGAAAAAAAATATTTTGACAAACAGTAATAAATCATTGTGAAAAGAAGATGAAATCGTTGGTAAAATATATTTTTTTCCTCTAGGTTAACAATATGGAAATACAACATAGACCAAGAATTAATTCACTTCTCTTTTAAAACCACGCTAACATAGTCACACAACCATAGTTATAATGACATTCTGGAGTTTAATGGACACTTCTCCCAAAGATGCCAGGAAAATTAAGATTTAATAGCTTAAATGACTTAAAGAAATAGTTATTTCTTTTTTCTTATCTAAAAGATGAGATAATGTATGTAAGATACTGGCATAATGGGCAAGAGAGTGGACACTGGAGACTGACTTTGTGGGTTGTGGTTTGGGCTCTGCCACTAAGTGTGTGACTCGAGGCAATTGGCTTAAATTTTTTGCCTCAGTTTCTCCATTTGTAAAATGGAGAAATTAGCAGTACCTACCTCACTAGGTTCGTGAGAAATAAATGAGTTACTACATAGAAACTTCAAGCCATTAGTACAGTGCCAGTAATCAGTACACGCTCAATAAATGATACTGTGATTATATTACAAAAATCATAACTGGTAATACTTTCAAATTAATACCAGCTTTTTACACAGATTGTAAACACTATTATTAGAAATATCTTGAGTTAGTAATAACGGATAAAATTAAAAATTGAATTCCTAGGTCATAGTTGAAGTATTATGTTATATTTACATAAGATCAGCCCTACTTCCAACCACCAAGCTAGCAAAGATTGAAAAACAACTGGTCAACATATGTTGATGCAGATGGAAAAAGGATACAAATGTCTTTAAACTCTCTAAAGCTAAGTGGAGAGCCTTCTGGTCACTGCCGTCCAACCTATCATTACATGTGCAGTGAGATGCTTTGATGGGTCTCTTAGTCTATGAATAATATATATTTTGGGGACAGCTTCACAAAAATAATCTATCTTTGCACCAGAAGGACAGATGAATAAGCAAACACAAAGAAAGAATTACCTCCCAACCACAAAGGAGGGTGGTCCCCCAACCCATGTCAAAAACAGAGGCAAATGGCAACGTTCTAAAAAGTATTTTTGAGATAAAATGGCCCCACAGTTCAGGTCCTGGAAAATCGGGAACATTTCAAATATCAAAATTATTCTTCCTTTAATTTTTTAAAATAAAATTAAGGGGGTAATCTGATTTTTTCTTTATAAAATAGCATTATTAAATAAAAGAGACTACCTTTTGGAAGATCTGGTATTTATGAAGACATTTGACAAGACAAACCATATTTGTAAATATTCTCTAAATTCTGTGAATCTTGCTAAAGAGGAGTAGGTTTTTTTTTCCTCAACGAAATTTAGGATTGTATTAACACTCTGAGGGATAAATAGAGATTTTAAAAACGAGTAATTCAGGATAAGTATGATTAAGTTTGCCTACGGAGTTTTGTCTTGAAATGATCTTACGTGATTTTAAGTTGTAGCAAGAGAAAAAATTCTGGTTGTTCTCTAAGTCCATGTGATTCTGCCTCCAAAACTAGCAGTGGTTAGCAAGGCTAAGTCTAGCGTCTTCTAACATGCTACAATTCTCTCCCAGGCCCACTGCTGATGGCTTTGAGGAGATGAGGGAGAGCCTACAACATCCCATGGGATTCCACCTGAACATTCTTATCAGTTCACCACCTATGAGTCTTGGTGTAATATTTTTCAAATATTCGGGATTACCAAAATTAAGCAACTCAATTACCTATTGAATAGTTAAAAAGTAAAGTTATCTGAAATGTTAAAGTCACGGATAAATTAAAATGTTGGCAGGAAAAGGTAAACTCCAGAACTGTCCTTTATGATTCACCTTAATTATATACGCTATGTTCATATCATCAAGAGCATTATAAAATTAACTTACGATAGGCTTGTATACATTACAGTGAATTAAGAAAACTTAGTATTATTAACAACTATATGATAGAACTCTAAAGAGGTGATTTAGCAATTAATCCATATGACAACAGAACCAATGAGTTTCAACTGTAAATTATTTTCTTGTTCATGTGAACTATAACTTTGGTGAAAAATACTGAATTTTCTTGAATTTTGAGTTGTTTTCCATGTCAAAAAATTATTTCAAAAGTCTAAAATTAGCACTTAAGTAAATTTTAAAACCCAAAATTCCAGGTGATATTTAAATACTATGATCTGTACACATAATGTAAATCTGTCCATTATATACCTGCATGTGTACATACATGCAGTACATACTACACATACTTAGAAAGTCAAATTCTGCTAACTTATTTAGCACATTAATTCAGGAATAAATGCAGAGTTCCACTGCTTAAAAGTTTTCATTTATGTAAAATGAGAAATTATTTCCTATAAAGAAGACAACAATGAATTGAAAGTATTATCATTAAGAATTGTTGATAGGTACAGAGAGACACTAATAAATAAAAATTAAGTTTGGAAATATTTACCTATAATGCTTTTAAAATTTGAACACGGGCAGAAGAAAAACGGCACATTATTTTGGGAGAATATAGTTTATCAAGTTTCTCTACACAGTTTAATAATGTATTTGACAGTTTAATTGCTTTTGGTTTAGCTTAATAGTGTCAAAGACTTAAAGAACCAATATTATCTATCGGGTCAAATAACTGGGATTTAGACCACACCCTAAATACTTAACAGAACATTTTTTTAAACAAAGCCTTGGCTTGAGTAGGAAAGTAGGTGTGCTTTTAGTGTGAGGATAGATACCTATTTAATGATTATGCAGTAAATTTCATAATTAGAATCTGATAAAACTCACTGAAAAAAAAACTTTGGCTTTTTTTTAAACATTCCTATATAAATCTACTCTTAAAATAAATTTAAATGTAATACATTTTGCTCATAATTAAAGATGTTTGTGAACTTTTAAAATCTTATTGTTAATGGAAAGTAAATATTTAGTCATAAATGTGTTTGGAAGAAGGCTATGAATATTATGAAAGTTTCTTAGAAATCTCTTAAGGGCTGAGTACAATAAAACTAGGGCAATGCATATATTCTCAGTTACTCTTAAAAAAAAACCTGTAAAAGTGACTATAGTGGCATGTTCTGACACATTCTTTTCATAAACCGAACCCTGTTAGTGACAGCAGAACAGATTGTGTGCATCTGCTGGGAATGAGCCAGATGACAGTGGAAAAACGCACATGGATACCTTGGCACAGCAAGTAAAAAATGGAGAAAAAAAGACCTGGAAGAGAAAGTGATCAACTTTAATTGAAACATTCTTTCCAACATGATGAGTCTCATCCAACCACCTCTTGTAGCCTGTCAATTTTACATATAAGAATGTGTTTTAAAGGCGTCCTTTGTAAATTAGAGCTGCTTTGTCCTTTCTTGGCACTCAAGATTGACTCAGGTTTTGGACAATTTCTTCAAATTACAGCAAATGTAATAAGCATTAGAGCAGAGAAGAGGCCAAACCACTCCATCGTGGTCTGGTACAAGAATGCTAAACTTCTGAAAACCTCTTCAGGTTCAAATTTTAAATAGCTGGGTTAAGTTCTGAATTATGTGGGTGTTACATTGCCAAGTGCTAAAGATGCCACAATTCGAATATTCTGCAAATGTGACTACTATAAATGTTACTTGCACTCAATAGTGCTACAATATTTTATTTTATGCTGATCAACCAAAGTATTGTTTTAACAGTTGGCTGAATAGCATTAGAGAGAGATCCATACATAAAAACAAATGTGCTTCTATAAATTATATCAGAAAGTTTTCTTGGATGCTCTGATTACAATGAAAATTTATTCTATACAGTATACAATGCAAATTTTAAACTGGAGACGAAGTTGTTTAATACATTAGTAGTCTGACTGAAGCAGCTGCACTCAAAAAAAATTCTGGTGATTAACAGCCATTTTCCAGTAATCATAACCCTGGAAAGGGCTACTAAGTAGGGGGAGGAGGTTGCAGATGGGGATAATTCTCTAAGCCCATGTGCCTTAGAGGGCTCCATCATCTTCATGCAGATTTATTATTATTATTATTATTTTTAAATTAAAGCTTTTAGAGGCATCTCTGATTGCAGTGCTGGGAGCTGTCCATGCTGTTTTGCCATAGGGAAGTCCTCTGCAAGTATTCCTTGAGCTGAGCACTCTTTAGCCAGGCATTAAAATAGGGTTAGAAAAGAAAGCTGAAATGCAAGGTGCACACTAGGGGGGCATTACTCAATAGCACGAGAAAAATTTAAAGTAGTCGCACCTCCCCAGATTGCATAAATTGGGCAGGCCTCATCGACATTATCTGTCTTCCAAAATACGAATTTCCCGAAATTAAATGAATTTAAAAGTGGAACAAAAAAGTAGTAAATAGAATCTGAGATCAGAAATATTCCCATTTCATCCATATCTTACCTAAGTTTGTGTCCTCAAAAGATGTAACTGTCAGGTAAAATTCTGCATTTTCTGTATTATTGTATATTTCTTATAACATGAAGAAAAATACCCAAATCAAGATAAGTTCATTTGATCATCATCTCAAAAGTGATAAATTATGGTTAACATAAACAATCCCTCAAATCTGGGGGGCAAATTAGTACTATAGGAATGCCATTTCCTTGACTTCCTTTTTAACTAACTGTTCATACAAAAACGAAGTTATCTTTATGAGTAAATACAATTCATGCATTAATTTGACAAACATCCATAGAATACCTACTATATGCATGAATGACTGTGAGGAATATAAAGCTGATTAAAATGACACCCATTCTTCACAAATTAATTTAATTCTATCTCCACATACAATCAAAATTGCACAATAAGAAAAATAAACTGGGAATACTAATGTATTCTTCAAAAATGGATAATACTAAACAAAGCTAATTGGAAAAACCCTAGGCTTCTTGGTGAGACTCTTTTCATTATATAACCCCCCTAAAAACTCTGTGTACACTGAACACTTCTTCCAAACTGAGCTTAAAACTAAGCAATAACCTATTAGGAATTCAAAAGTTTGAATAAATGATTTAATCTCTTTATTATTATTATTTTTTGTTGGTTTTTTTGGTTCCACTTCTAGTTCAAAAATTATATGATATTTATTTAGTAATACCTGACCTGTAATTTTCTTGGAGAAAGAAGTATATTGTAGCTAGTGATAATTAGAATTGACCTAACATAGCATTAGAATTAGAGACTTGGCCTAAAAGTGAGTTAATTATTAAAATTGGCCTGAAAGAATTCTGACGGAAAAAAAAAAACGCAATTCAAAACAATTATCCCGTAAGCATTTCTAAGTGATTACCACTGGCAGAAGATAAAATGATTAAAATACAGTGTAATACTATAATAATTTAATAATAATAATTACTGATCCCTTACTATGTGTCTGCATTGTGCTTGTATATGTGTTGTTCTGTTTAATCCTTAAAACTCTAAGATTAAACTCTGTTTAATCCTTAAAATGCTATTATCCCCATTCTACAGATTATGAAACTGAGCTTTTTGGTGGTTAAATAACCTGCGAAAAGCCACTAACCAGTAAATGGGAAGCTGGATTTTGAACCCAGCTTAGTCCTTGTTTTTAACCATTACTTTATTGCTTATGGATCCCTTTGTCTAATATTACATACATGCATAATCAAATGACAATAATTATGGAAATGAGGTCTCCAAACTCTTCATGCTTGCTTTCATCCTCATCGTCCCATGCTTTGTGTCTCTCACTCTCTCTGTTCTTTCCCCACTTACTCCTATCCCGTTTCTCTCTCTCTTGCTCTCTAGCTCTCTCTCTACCAGTCTCTCAAGTCTCTCCCTCTCTCTCTCTACACCCATACACAAACATACACACACTCTTACAGTTTTGGCCCAACATCATGACAGACATAATTCGGTTGATTTGTCCAATAACTCTTCTACCTTCTGAGGCTTCAATATTCTAAGCATTTTTGCTGTGAATGCACCATCCACTGACTGTAAAGCTGCCAGCGATTCTTACGAAGACACTATCCTATAGCCTTCACTGTTTCAAGATCAACGTCTGGAGCTCTTTCATGACATGGTGCATCGGGTTGCGATGAACCACATCAATCTCTTGAGTGTAAGGCGATAAGAAGTTAGCACCTGAAACAAGTCTATAACCTCACATATGTAGTCAAAACAAGTAAAAGTGCACTCGCTGTCACAATACCAAATACTTTGAAGTAAGAAGGAAGCTCCAACAGGAGAGAATTCAAAAACAGTAAAAATTGGAAAAAAAAAAAAGGGAAGTTAAGATCTTAGATTTTTTGAATCTATAAAATGAGAGAGGGGGAAAAAAATCACATAGCACTCACACTACCTCAAGCAAGATCAAAACAATCCTGGAGGAACATTGCCAACTCATTTCAACTAAAGGGCCATAGAGAAACAAGCAACAAGTACCTTATCTTACACGAGTATCTTACACGACTCCCTTTCTAAACCTATTAATGTCACTGTAGGAATTTCTTTTTGGCTTACGTAAGGGGAGAAAAAATTCACACGTGAAAGGAAAGAAAAGCACAGTCAAAATTATTTCCTTAACCTACAACCTATACAGACTCTAAGTGGGTTTTTGATGAATAATAGAAATTAACGAAACACTTTTTTTTTTTTAAATAGCCAGGTTAAAATTTTTAGCCTTAATGTGGTAAAGAAAAATAATCCAAACTGGAATTAGGTCTGGATTTATACCTCCTTAACATATTAATATTAACTGTTCCAGAAGACGGGTGAAAAATCTACTTTCTAGACCACAAAACCTTTACTAAAAGACCACCCAACAACTTAATAAGCCTCCTTGAATGTGTATGGAATCAGGAACCTTAAAGAAATAATTAGGAATTTATTGGTTAACATGGTTTAAATTTTTTAAAAATTCCTACCCAGAAAATTACCTATTATAGGATCCTCTAAGAGATTCATATTTTAAATCAGGTATAGGTTTGTATATTTAAATAGCAAGATGGTTTATTTTCTACTTTAAAATTTCCATCCAATACACATGCTATAAACAAATGAAACTTTACAATGTGTCTAAAAATATTTATTGAGGAGTGATGATTCAAATTATCCCATTATTCAAGAGAAATTCCAAGAAAAAGAAGTCTTGTGCCCTATCCTAAATAACAGCTCAGCCTTAAAGGTTTAATCCAAAATTTTAAATAGAAAACTTAATTTTGTAAGTAATAAATGTCAAAAATCATTAACTCCCAAAAGTTTAACATGTTTTCCTCTTGCTAATGGGCCTTGAAAGTATGCCATTGTAGGGCCCTTGATCATATTTTTATAATAAGCTACCTTTTACATTTTAACATCCATGTTGTATTAGTTTCTAGACACTCTTATTAGGAAACATTCACATCCACAGAAATATAGTTGATTTGATATTTAAACATAATGGAAGTTATCTATTTTAGTTTAAAGAGAAAAAAAATTAACTTACATTTAACTGTTGGTCTGATTTGATAAATTTTGTATAGGTAATTAATAGCTGGTTTAGTGATTTAATGCCTAAACTAATATTTTTACACCTTCTGTACACTGTTAAATCTATAATTTAGTTTAAAAATAGAGTTGGAACAAACATTTATTATGTAGTAACAGTTTTTACTTAAAGCTCCTATTTAATACATTTCTAAAACAGAGGGCTAGTTTTAGAAAGGTGTGCTGGCAATAATTTGACTACACCTCATACAAATGAGGATTCTACTACTGATCGAAAGGAGCCGTGGCAACTAGAAATTATTTTTTAATAGGATTTTTAAAAATCGCATTGGTAATGGCTGAAAATATAACTGATAATTAAAGACTAGGTTTAATGATTTTTTACTTTATTTTTCAAGGGGAAGTACAAGTGTTAAGAATACAGTTTCAAATGGAAGGACTACTGAGGCAGATATTAAAAGTGAATTTTTTTACATGGTAAAAAATGTATTACTTGCACTGTACCTTTCTAATGAGAAGGATAACCAAATATGAAGACTAAAGCTCATATTTTTCTCTCTCTGTACTCTGTATTTAGACCTCATAATCATTAAAAGTGCGTTTACCGATTAAAATTACTGTAGCATCACATATTATGATGGAATACTGCTATTTCCAGAGATAAGTTAAAAAAAAAAAACCCCACCACTTCACTGTTAATTTGTATCACAAAATGACCTAACATATCTGGAATATAATGAAAACAGGCTTCACTGAAAAGAAACCATTATATTTTTCTCTGCAAAACAGAAAAATACAGACATCTGATTGGGTGTGTGCGCTGGGGGGCGGGGATTAGGTGGGGAAGAGGTCTTACTTTCTATCTCACACCTTTTGTTTTATGCATTCTAAACTGCTATATGGGAATAAAAGGAAACATTCTGAATCCACTTTGCAGTTAATGTCTTGGTGATTTAAGAGGCTGAATTTTCAAGTTAAAGAAGGGAAACATTATGCTTTTCCTTTCCCAAAGCTATTGCCCAGGAAGAAGGCCCTCTGCTCCTTAGCCTACACAGGGGGAAAAAAAGGACATTACTTAAGGCTGAAATCACTCGAGACAGAAAAGGGGAAGTTTATGAGGTGGCACTGTACACTGTATCTGGTCTGCAGCCAGGAAGTTTTCTTTTTGTAGTTCTGCTGCCAGTACCTGCCCTGCATAGTCAGAAATAAAAATACATCAGAGCCTTACCTCAAAAACTGTGGATGTTACAAATAATTAAAAGAGTCTATTTTTCTTTCTTTATTTTGAGTGTAATTACTGTTTTTTAAAAGAAAGACCTAAAACTATAGTAACTGGAGTTTTTTTTTTTTTTTTTTCCTTTTTAAACACCTCAAA
The DNA here is from genome assembly GCA_029593785.1 of Cabassous unicinctus. Taxonomy (NCBI): domain Eukaryota; kingdom Metazoa; phylum Chordata; class Mammalia; order Cingulata; family Chlamyphoridae; genus Cabassous; species Cabassous unicinctus. The sequence continues at coordinate 14,889 of JAQZBX010007188.1, forward strand.
CTACCTTCCCACAAAGCCATTTAAGTTAAATGGTACATTTACAGACTCACCTACATGAGAGATATAACTTAAAACATCTGCTTAGACACATACATTCCGTTCAGACATAAGGATCACGGCAAAAATTTAAAAATATAGAGCCATTATATTCTTAAAATGCATGTTCTCTGTGTGTGTGTGTTCATTCATTAAAGAGATCTTTAACTGCAATTAGGTAGTCGGTTCTATAAAGGCTTCCTTGTGTGACCATGATTTCTAAAAATAAAATGCTCCAGTAAATAATCACATCTTCAAAATTACTTAAAAAAATCCCAATCCCTCATGTTACATTAAGCAATAACATTAGCTTTCCATAATACACCTTGGTAGTACACCTTATATAGGATCAACAATTAATTATAAGGTGAAAAATATGTTCACTTTATTAAGTAGTAATTTCCCTGTCTGTCCATACATATTTACATTAGTGAATTTATTTTCTAATTTTGCAATTAAATAACCATATCATAGGTGAAGCTGCCTATTTTCAGGGTTTTAGGAAAGATACATTCTCTTGCTATCATTCTAATTTGCTGGAAAAATCACAGACATGTGAAAAAAGACAAGGGTAGTGTTTAGCTGTTATTATTTTTATACACTTTACATTCTATCAAGGGATCATACCTAGCACTTTTAAAGATTCAATATGTTAGAGATCCATAGTATTTGAGAACAATTTATATGAATTCTTCATGTGCATCTTATCTATGAAAAGACACAAGAGGAAAACCAGACCATGCTCAGGATGCTATATGGAAAAAGCAGGTTCTCACCAGGGACTGCTTCAAAGATTAGTTCCTCTAGTCTTTAAAAACAAGTTTAAGGTACTTTATTTAAATCACTGCTTGAAGACTTGCACTGTCATTCTATATGAATCACAACCACTTGCAGCCATGAACAACACTGTTCCATTCATTTCAAGTTTACAACATTAAGAATTAATAAAGTCTCTATAACGTCTGCATTATTAAAGAGTAATGATTCCTGCAGAAATCTGACTGTAATAGGTTTACAACTGTTTTTATTGCTTGTAATATCACCAAATTCCTTCATAATGTCCCCCAAAAGATTCTCTTTGTGTGTCCTTTGAACTTTGTTTACATTGGCTATATTTTTAAAATAAATACAAAATTGAACTTGAGCAACAGAATGGCAATGTAAAGCAAATGGATTATGGTGATGACAAATAAATGTTATTCATAATAACCCTTGAAACTGAAAGAAGGATTTATATTACAGGCATTACATAATTGCCATGCTTATGATTTTTCCTTTGCAGTTAATGTTAAAATGGTATCAAGGAAATATGAGATAACAATACTATACTGGATAATATTTTAATTATCTTGACATTTTTTTACAATGCTATTCTTTGTCACAGAATGTCTTTTAATTATTTTTCTTGCACAGACAAAAAAACTAATATAAAAACATCAATGATATCTACTTAATCTTGAAAGAAAAGGGTGGAGAATGGGTGCTTCTAGCTCCCTTTATTTTTATATGCCTTAATATTGTCTGTAAAATAGGACAGTTACTATTGAATTCTTGTTTTCAGCAAGACCAAAATTAATCTAGTGCACTTTATCGTTATTTTACACACGAATGTTAAATAATAATAAAATTACAAGACTTTCGGAGACTTTTGTCAGCATTTCGTGTGAGAGGTTATCAATGAGTTGCTTTAAAAAACCCGACGGTTTCCTTTGCTCACTAACTGCATTAGATCATTTCAAATTATTTTCTTTCTCATGCTGTTATTCACTTACATACTGCATATTTCCTTCAACTCTCCAAGGGAAGAAATGTGGCTCTTGTGGGAAAGGTCCACCCCTTTCTACATGTTTGCTTCCTTGAACGAAAGGAACACACCCCCTTGCATTCTTTGAAATGTGTCCAACATTCAAAGAATTGTAATAGCTCTGCATTATTGACAAAGTTAGAAAATCTTAAATTATAGTCAAATATTCTTAATAGGCTGTGCATTTTGAATCACAAATAAATGATGGATACATGGTTAACAGAAATGAATTATGTTCAATCTAGAGTCTACATTTGGACTCACGGAACACTTTTAAATATCTGTGGAATAAATCTGTGAATGTTATCATGCACGTGTATGTTGTATGACAACTCATAAAGAGGCCCATAAATGTGACAGTTTTTATTTTTTAACACGTTCTATGAATTTAAGACCCTTAACGGTATGCATCTCCCTTTCATAACTATTTTAAGGAAAAAACATTCAGAAATTAAAGTATCCATTTTTGTTAAATAGAATCAGAAAACTGAAATCATAGAAGTACAAGGATATTGCAAGTCCACTTTAACATCCTAACGACATAAAAATAAAGTTGGTATACCTGCTAATGTTGGAATCCACTAACTTCTACCTTATTAAGGTACCATGCTAATCATGACAAATTATGTTCTAACAAGTCTCCCTTCCATTATTCAAAACAATATACTCCCAGGCAAGGGTTTTTTTGTTGTTGTTGTTATTTTCAAATAATAAAGTGATAAACTCCATATTTGTGGGCATCTGTGCATTTATATTGCTCTTATTTTTCTAAACTTTCTTTTTCTTTATTCCACTTTTATACAGAAATTTGCGAGTGTAAAGACACAAATTAGTAAAAAATATATCTCTTTTTAGTGTTTAAATGTAATGGTTAGTTCCTTTTCGTTCATAGGCATTCAAGGATGAACTCAGCTATATAATTTCCAGGCCTACAAAATGGAAGCTCTACTGGTCTGCCTATGTTTTTCACTTAGAGTAAAAGTGAATATAAACAGTGAATATATAAACTGGAACCAAAGGTAATAAACTTATTAAAACTTAGTAAGATATTGTTATGGTCAAATAAAACCTGCAAGTGTATGCCACAGATCCACTCAGATGAAACATCTCAATCACTGAAATTTCCTATCTTATTCTAACAACGCACAGAAAATTAAACGCATAAATATTAATTTTATGTATTATAGAAGATGTAGGCAATGAAAATGCAATGTTTACATTTATGGGTGACTCATTAGTGTTTTATTGTGCAAAACACTAGGAGGCATCAGTTGGGTAAAAAAGGACTTCAATTTTAGAAAAAGCAAGAAATTACTGCAGAGTTGGATATATAAGAAGTTGGAGTTTTCAAAAATGTTATTATGTAAACCCAAAATTTATTTTCTGAAATCAACTGTCAAAACATCATATTTTGTTGTAAAGGATGATCTTTTTATCACATCCTTCAAATGTATACGGTTTGACCAATAAACACCCATCAAGATATATTTCAGATGTGTGGATTCATAGCTGTGTAATTACACATGTTATGAAGAATATATTTGGTAACAGAATAACATAATGGATATTGACTATTATGCATTTTCTGTTCAATTACTCAATATCATAAGTGTATGTTTCATTTCTGACAAATTCTGTTTTTAGTGCTAAAATGCCTCTGAAAATGTCTAATGCATTTTCAGAGTCTTATAACAACTCTTTTAAGAGTCTTATAATACTGCTTCATGTAAGCATCCAGAACTTGATGTTGTTCATTAAGAAGAGAGGGAACTTAAAATTTAAACAACAAAGTCATACATAAAAAGGATGTTTTTTCCCTCACTTCACGATTGAAAGCCTGTCATGTGAAAACTGAGTTTTCCACTGTTTGAATAGCTCTTCGTAATGATAAAGCAACAAGGTTGAGGTATACTTATCTAGCAATCATTTGAAATTGGAGTGTCTTGCCTTTCCTCAGCATTTAGCTTTTATCTTTGACCTATCAAAAATAACATGTGAACTGCCTAATCTACCTTCTGTAAAGTGCAGTGCCTTTGTGGTCGCTCCTGGTTTTGTGAATCGCCTCTGTAATCTGGTCTGATTTCTTAAAGGTGACAGATCTTGGTGAACAGTCATGCTTTGCCGCGTGCGGGGCAGGCCACGCGCCCCTGAGATTAAGGTACACTGCTGAGGCCGGGGATCTAATCACCTTTCCCTCCACATGCAGCACACTGACTGAACATCAGTGATTCAATCCTTTCGTGTCCAGGCAATAAGTATATTTGTAAAGTGAATTATGTGTTTTATAAGTTTTAGATACTAATTGGCATGGTACCCTCTCAGATATGCTTTTGAAAAAAAAAAAAGTAGAACTTTATTAATAATCTCTTTAAAGTTCATTCTGCGAACCTTAACTTCTTCCATGTTGCTCTGAATCGTGTGCGTAAAGCCAGTGTCCTCTGTTTAATAACTCTTTGTTGTTATGTAGCCCAAGTATTGCTGCACAGATATTTCCCCATTTTTGTCACTTTCTGAGATTTCATAGACTCAAAATATACCACACACAGAGTTGGGAAATAAAACCTCAAAATATACTACAATAAACAGATGAAAGTTTTAAAAAATAATGATAATACATGCCAAGGAGTTAGTTAGCTTAGTTCTTTATAAAATAAATTTAAATACAATAAGCCATTCATTGGAAATACATGGTTGTGATACTGTGCAATTTATTGACTCGGTAAAGTAAAGGTCAAGGAGGAAATTCATAGAAATTGGAAAAATGTAAAACATGACACTTTTTCAGGATTCAATTTTGAATCATTAGCTAGCCCTTCTTCCTATTGAAATGAGCCATTTCCCCCAAATTTTGCAAAATGAACACGTTTACAAAGAAGAAAGAGGCAAGGTGCAATAATGCCTATTATTTAAGTTTCATGTAGTCATTAATATTGATGTGTTTCTATTCTGAAAAGTTAGTATCTGTGATTACATACTTTAAAAATATGAACAACTCAGGAAAGATGGAAAATAGAACTTTTCTTATAAAAGGCTCATTTGTTATTTAAACCTAAGAAACAAATCAATATATTATAAAAGTTACATCTCTAATACTATCTTTTAATATATTTCACATATACAGCAATCAAGGATATAAAAAGCGTAATTAATGAACGAAGTAAAATACTGTGGTTACTAAGAAGTCTAGAAAATATGCCACAAGTATTAAAAAGCTGCGTGAATTACGTAGGAAAAAATAGTGGATTTTTACAAAGTTTAGTAAGACCTGAAGTAAAGATAACTGCTAACTATTGTCTCCTTAAAACGAGCAGATAAACATATTTTAAACAAGCATTATGTTTAGAGTGTGTTCTGAGGAAAAATTTCAGAATTGAATTGGTAGTCTAATTTATAGCTAAATGTACTTTTCTACAAATAGAACAAGATATGTGATTCAAGATATAGTTTCCCCCTTGATATAGGATGCTACATAGGGACATCTCATTTTACCTGTCAAGTTCTGAATCCACTCACTTTGGAACTACTTTTAATATAATAAATAAATAATTTCATGCATATCCTGGAGGACAATTACATGGTTTATTAGCTGCATTATCTTTAAGGGAAACTGATGGAGAAAGAAAAATATTGCTTGTGCCATACTGATGGTACATATTGAGCGGTTTCCAAAATTAGCAAAAACTGATATTATTTCAAAAGTTAAATAAAATGTTTCAGTTTCAAATTGGAGATTGGTGATTTATTTAAAGCTAAAATTAGTATGCAATATAGAGGTTAAATGGGGTTCACAGGTGGTCACATTTCCATGTCCTACCAAGTCTCTAGGGGTTTGAAGCTATTATACTCCACATAAACATCTTTACTCTGCAACCACAATTCCATTGCAAGGTGCCAGTGAAAAGGAGGCTGGTCACTTTTTTTTTTTTTTTGATGGGTATAATGACGTGGCCGGAGTTTTCTTTATAGGACTTAAAAAATACATGCAGTCACTAAACATTTCATAAGACATTTACTATTAGAGTCAGCATCAGATTCACTGTAGTAAAATGCACTTTGTGTCAAAGCGATTCTCCACCGAAGACGGGTTAAAAAACTGGCAGAGAGCCTGATTCTACTTATTATACTGTCACCATTTACACATAAAGGTATTTTATACAGAAGACACAGAATCCTAAAATGTGAAGAAAAAAAGGCTTTTCCCAAAGAATGGTAATTACTGGACCCAGAACTGCCAGAAATGATTCAGATATAAAATTCCCTTTAAGAATCATTAGTCACATTCCGAGGAGAAAATATTAGTATTATGTTTAAATACTTGCATAATACTTAATAATACAATAAACAATATGCCAGTGTCTATATATGCTTTCCCTGTGCCAAACTTTATCACTGAGTTTGGTAACTTTCCTCTAAAGTCCAAACAGAAGGCAATTTAGGTGACTTAACCTGGTTTGTTTTTAAACAGCTATGTATTTGACTTGATCTAAACAACAATGCATATTATGCTAAAATCCCAATACGAATTCTGAAATGTCTAGACTACCCTCACCAGCATATTACTTTTTGTCCACGTCAATTAAGAAGCCCTCTACCAAGCCAGCACTTTGGCAAGGGAAGGAGATGCACAAAGGTATACTCTGACCGACTAACATGATTTATCTCAAACTAATCCCAAGAATTAGTGGCTCAGGGGCATAACCTGGGGCAAATCAGATTCTTTTGACTCAAGGGAGCATCTTTTCACACTGAACTGCTAAATCTTAAGGCAGATACTTCAAGGTCACAAAACCTTCTGCGAAATATTAAAATCCACCAGGCTCCACAAGGTCCACCATATCAAACATGCTAATGACGTGAACTAACTTCATGAAACTTTAAACACACTAGTGTGACATGAACAAGTCAGGAGTGATTTCAATAGCTGATGGCAAACGGATACGACTATCTAAAAAGTTACTTTTAGCAACAGACAAGGAAATCATGGAATCTAACGAAAAGAATGCACAACAAGCCTCAATTTCAGCCTTCAAAAAGGCACAGGGATAGACCCAGTGCTGTGGAATATATTGATGCAGATTTCTGAGACAATACCCAGGCTCTTTCTATCTCCTCGAAAAATGTCAGAGGTACTTACATGTAGGAAGACCCGATCAGATCAGTCCTTGGGATATTTTCCTTTCTTAAAAGAGAGAGAGAGAGAGAGAGAGAAAGAACAACAATAATCTTTACTTCCTCCAGCCTTGAAGTGCTTCTCCACCTGATTCAAACATGCAGCCACGGCGACCCACACAGAACCTTCAAAGTCAATCCAATAGCAGCCCGAAGATGTCTGGGTGTACGCGTGTGCTCAAGTGTCTGTGACTGCGAGGAGAGCGAGCAGAGAGCTGGAGACGATGCGTGCGTGTGTGCGCGCACGGGGGGAGCGCGCGGGCGTGGAGGTTGGGGGGGGAGGAAGGCGCGGGGCCGCGCATTAGCGCGCGCCAAGGCCGCTTGGAGGAAGAGGAGGAGGGGAGGAGGAGGAGAAAGTAGCTCTCAGCGGACGGCCGGATTAAAAGTAACCAGACTCGTCCAGAAAACTGCATCCAGGAAGGAAGTGACAGAAGACGAATGGTAAAAGGAGAGCAGCTCACAGCCTTTGAGACATCGCGTAAAAAAGGCGAAGGGGGAGGGAGTGGTGGAAGGATACTGCGAGGGGAGGGTGGGTGGCGGCAGAATGAAGCACGCAGCATTTAGGTTTTAAACAGCACGTCCGGTGAAGTGCCTTTTTCCTTCTTTTATTTCGTTTATTTTACTCTTGCCTTTGCCTCGCGCTGCCTTTTCCTCCCTGTCTCTCTCTCTCCCCCACAATCCCAAACCGTTTACTCTCTACTCGCGAGCTGGAGAAATCATCAGTTTCACTCTTGCAAAAGGGGGGCGGGACTAGACCTCCGAGCATTTTAATAAAACAAACATACAACAGCTCCCTCCTCACCCCTCCAGTCTCAACTAGATTGATAAATTACTCCACTACACTACTTTAATTATGTATATGGTATGCAGAATAAATCACTGAACATCAGTACCTCAATCAAGCACTTTTAAATGATAATTGCATCTTGGTGAATCAATCTTTCCATTCCTGACATTTTGCTAATTTTAGTTTTACGGTGGGGTAATGGCACATGCCATACGCAAACCTAATGACAATTCTTTATTGCACGAAATGAAGACAACACGGCGAACGGCGGCTCCCTGCCTCTCCGCCGGCGCCGACGCCGAAGACGCTCGGAGAGAACCGAGCCTCCTGCTGCCGTGCGCTCAATCCCCGGGGATGCGGCGAGCCCGCCCGCAGCAAAGTCCTTCCAAAGTCGGGATCTTTCCTCTGACCAATAGGAGCGCGACCCTAATTGTTATTCTGGTGACTTTTCTCCCCTTTGGAGACGCGTTAACCACTTCATTCCACCACGGGTCTGTGCGCTCCTCTGTTACTCACGCGTAAAAAGTCACTGTTCAAGATGCCTCCAGCTCTTGATTCCAGTGCGCTTTTCCTGCACGCACAGAATCCGCGGTTTTCGGCCCTGAGAGTTGGAGGGCTAGGAAGGCGAGCCGCAATGCTTCTCGAGTGTTAGTAATGTAAAAATAATAGAAGTATTACCAGTATTTGAACTCTCGGATTCATCACGGGGCCATGAACTTTCTAATCAGTTTGGAAATATTTACGAGGCGGCAGCTTCTCGGAGATTCCCCCACCTCTCTACGTTCTATCTCTTCCACACCTTACTGGACTTTATCCAGGTCCTCAACATGTAAACCAAACCAACTTCACAAATGCATTAGGCTTCCCTATCCGATAGCTGAAGACTTCACTTATCCTGAAGAGTTTCAGCTGCACAGGAAGACATAGTGACTGATAAGAATACTTATGTTAAGGTTTTAGCATAGTAAGTACTTTGCCTTAAAAATAAAAAATTAGGCTAATATCTAATAATTAGGAAAGGCTAATAGGGATTGCGTTCTCCCCTCCCTAGCCAATTACACCACGCCCAATGAAGCCAAAGATAAAATATATCAACTAGAACTCAAATCATGAAACGACAGGATTGCATGGCACTTGAACTACAGATCACATAAAATGTTTACCCGAAATTCAATTTTTTAATATTGTGAAAAGAAGGGAAAATCAATAAGAGAAATAAGAACATTGGATGTACAAGAGCAGACAATAGGAGTATACTGAAATATCTAGCTAATTAAAAATATTTCCTCACACACACAAAAAAAATTTCTTTCAGCACTATGTATTTAACCCAATGACTAGTTGCATTTCCTGTTAAATTCTGCAGTATGCCTTCAGACTACTATTTTAATGCATGAGGATAGTGTGGTTCAAAAAGCTTCCTTTCATTTTAGGGACTACTTTATGTGAATAACTTCTCTCAGAAGAGTGGGCTCAACATTAAGCACCATCCCCAAGGCTTCACTTGAAAGGGGAAGGCTGATTTTACAGGCGAGTACAACAGGCTTCAGGCTTCTGGCTTATCACCATTGTGACGGCACAGTTAAGATGAATACCCTTGCTGTTATTATAGGAAAGCATGGCAAATTGTCACAAAGCAAAAATCATCAGAAATGGCACTGCTTCTTGCAGAGTGATAGCTACAATAATTTTTTTGCCTCTTTTTTTTTTCCTCCCGTAATCTGGTGAGTTTACTACAACAATGAACTCGTTTCAGTAATATGGCAGAGATAACCTGTATCAGATTTTCATTCAAAGTATAATGTCTAAAAAATTCCAAATATAAAGACACAATGATAATTTTGAATACTAGGATATTGTCTATATATGGTGGTATAAATGGCATTAATTTAAATTTTTTTTTCAAGGTTCACAAAGGCCCTGACAAAGCAAACCATTTTCAGGGCCATCTGAGTTTTTTGCCATAATGCCTGAAATTAATGCCATGAATTGGAACAGCCTATTTTACATGAACAAATAGACATAGTCAATACATGACTCTCAACATGCTATTTTTGATGGATTATCGAGGGTATTTCTATTTGCCACCACACACTTCAGTTTTAGATTTTTTTCCCTTCAAACAGAAACTTTCTCTTACCTTTTAACATAGTTTAAGAATTATTTAATAATAAACATTATAATAAACCCATAGTTATCAATGATAGTGCAAACACTCAAAAGCATCTATAACCCCAAAGTGGATAATTCTAAAATAATTTGGATCTGTAATTGTATCACAGTTGGCTTTAAAAATAGATCCCCCCCTCAGCACATTTAGCTTCTTAATTATGTGTGACCTAAGTTAATATTAACATTAGCTTCCTTCCCATGAGCCTTTATAGTTGAAGCAGAACAGAAGAGGTTGCTCAGAAATATACAATAGGAAGTTACCTGAGATTTAAAGTTATTCATGAATAATCTACCAAGTGGTTGTTCCAGAGTGTGCTTTGTGTTCTTTTCAAAAATATTTCTGGACTTTTTTTTTTTTTTTTTTTTACTAAAATGACCCTAATCCTTGGCCACCTAATGGGACTTGGCTAGGATCAGAATTTTTCCCATGCTTGGTGTTAGGAGAATCTGGATTATCAATCTAGTTCAAGATCTGTGCCTAACTAATGGGTGTGTCCTCTCTGGGCTTCAGTTTGCTTATGTGTAAAATGAAAATTCTTCAACATTCCAGTTCTATGATTGGAAAATAGAAAATTCTTACACCCTTTAAACCAAATGAAAACTAGTGGTCTTTCTAGTTAAATAAAATATGACACTTCCTTTAAGAGAAAATGATGTCTGGGATTGTTTTCAATCACCAAATATTTCCTTCATTTAATACTTAGCATAAATGCTTTTATTATAAATATAAGTAAGTATACACTGACTTGTTTTTCCCTCAAAAGAATTACATTTAGCAATATATTTAATTAAAGTGCCAAGGAAGTTACAGAGCATGGTCCTCAGGATTTTAACTCTGGGGAAAGCTAATTTCCAATTTCTGTTCAGAGTCGCATACCATCTTACTCCACCCTCCTCTGCTCACCACCGCCTCCCTGCATTAAAGCAGCAGTCTACTAAAGCCCTGTGCACTGGGTCTGCCTGCTTTTAAGCTTGGCCCACGCTGGGTGTAGCTCTTGAAGTGAGCTTTAAAAAATTATTTTAAAGTGAGCTAGGGCGGTTGCCACAGCAACCCACCCTGAGATGAAGAAAGGCTATAGATTAATCTACCCCTCAAGATTATTCAGCTGTATAGTATTTGTTCTTCGTCTAGAATACTTCCAACACATACATGATAATTGAACATGGAAGTTCAGAAAAAAATCTAAATAGTAGTAAGATACAAATTCTAATAGAATTGAACATATTTTACATATACATTTTTTGTAGTTACAGTATAGCTGATCTACATAACTTCCCATGAAATGGATTAATTGTAAAAGATACTTGCAAAGAAAGGTAGGCCCTGGAAAGTGACGTAAGCTTTAAACAAAATGATATGGCATTGCTAAGATGCTATAGTAGAAGGCACATAATAGTTACATAACTTTATCACTTATAAATGTCTACACTATACCTAATGACAAAAAGGTTGGCAGTTTTACTTTTATGAATTAACTTTGTGGTAGAGGACAAAATGAATGTTGAGCACTCACCACATACACTTCTTTACTACCACAGTCATTTGCCTTCCATTCTTTATTTCATCTCTTCATAGAAGTTACTTCACAGTTTGCAGCTCTTCTTTGGCACCTTAAAATGTGTGAAAATAAAAAGGCATATAAAGGTATATAGTTGTGTTTTTTTTTTGTTTTTTTTTTTTAAGAATGCTATACAAAACTACATTTGAATAGATTTATTTCTAAAATGTCTGATCTGAAATAACATTAATGTTAATTCTGATTTTAAACCAAACCAATGTGTGTATATAAAATAATTAAAATGATCATTAATTGTGATAATACTTATAACTTTTAATATAAATAGTGTCAAATATGCAAATTTCAAAAATTCACTAGGTACAGCTTTAGTTAGCCCTTGCAGAATATACACCATATGGACTGTCTGTGATTGAGAAATCTGCAATATATAAAGGATTTGTTATTCCAAAACAAGGTTTAATCCTTTTCTCATATCTAAAGATCATATATTTATCTTTATATCTGTACCTTTCATTTTATATCTGATAAAGAATTACAGGGAAAAAGCAAAATGCATCATATCCCAAGCTAACAAAATTTGTCAAATTAGGAAACATTTTGCATGCAATTGATGTTGCTGAAAGGGCCTTATTCTGTTTGTTGCCTAAAGGCCAATTTTAATACTTTGGGATTAGTGATGTGGAATCAGCGCCGTTTATGAATTCTGTTACCGATAATGGCCTTTATCCTTTCAACTACTGTTTAACTGGACTGAGCACAGACAGATACTTCTGTGTTCTAATCTCTGTTTTGAGACTAACTTTCCACGACTTTGACCACACAAATGAATCTTTCCTTGGATTGAGCCTGGGAGTAGTCCCAGAAAAAGAAAAAAGAACCAGCCTTGAGATGTACCAGACCATGATGATGGTCAATACTCATTTTCCCATTTGTATTAGCAGGAGGACTTTTCATAAGTGAAGGGCCATTAAGATTCATAAAACCTCTATTTTTGTGTTGAAAACCTTAAGATTTATTTTTATTTTTTACGTTGTTACAGTGTCAAGGAGGAAAAACTTTTGGCCAATTCTATTTAGGGGTGTTAGTTGAGTTTAGTCTTTTAGACGCGGGTCCACAGTGGGTTAGTCCAAACTTCATGACTGGTAGCCACTACCAGGTGACCTGGTGAATTGTCCTTCTCCCAGCACTGCTTGGTTTTACAGTCTAACAAATGGGAATCATAATACATGTCCCCCAGGGCCTTTTCACCTTACAGAAACGCAATCTTCATGAAATAAGTGTCTCAAAGGTTCTGTTGAGGCTTTTAAAAATGCAACTACAAATGATAATATATTTCTTCCTTTTCTGTATCATTATGCCCAAATAAGGATTGACCAGTAATTAGCTTGCGAGTGTGTGGCTCATTATTAAAGTATCCATATGCATGGTCAAATCTAATGGGTCTTTATTACTTATAAAATTGTTAAATGTTCATTAGAGCATTGATTCTGTCCAGTTTCTTGAAATATCACAAAACACTTCAAGGAATGGATTTTCACATCTCCCCTTTTAACCATTTCTTCTAGATACCTCATATAGGGTGCCCTTTAATTTTTAAAGATTTTTACCCAGGGTAGATGTGGAATGGGGGTTAGAAATCTCCTGCGTTATGGGATGGGAGTTAGAAATCTCCTCCTGCGTTATGGTGCCCACTCCTTTGTCTGGGAAGCAAAGGATTGGGATTTAGTCCGTAAGGACCTTAAAGACCCAGACTAGGGACGCTTCTGGTTTCAGCAGCTCACTCCGGCGAGTTATTGATTGCAAGCAGCAACGATCCCTCTGGATGATTAGTGTGGAAAGTGAATCCGCGCTGGCTGGGCGTTCGGCGGAGACGCAACAGCCGCACAGTGTCCAATTATTGCCGGTCCTCTCCTCCAACACTGCTCTTACCACCTATATACTCCGCTCTCTGCTCGTCTCCACTTCCCGCTACCCACTTTTCTCTGGGCGGATGGAGCGGAGCAGGCTGGGCCTCCTCCCGGGAGTGTTTCTAGAGCACGGAGGCAGAGAGTGGGGGGTGAGTGCGCCACGTGCGTGCTCCACGGGCGAGAAGAAGGCGGGCTCGTGGCCCTGCTTGGGGCCTGCTGGGCCCGGTTGCTCTCAGGGGCCGGCGGGGCAGTCTCAGCGTGGGGGCGGAAAGGGGGGTTGAGGGCTGGCGAGTTGTGTCTGGAAGGTGGATGTCATGGCCCGGGGGAAAGCCGCTGGTGGCTTGTTTGTGAAGAGGTTGCATGATGGGCTCTGGGGAACGGAGGAGGGCGCAGCGGCGGTGGGTGGGCTTTGGGAGTGGGCGGTGTCGGGGAACTTGCCCTGCTGTTCCGGTTTGTGGATCCTAGGAATATTTACCCTAGGCTAGCGAGGGAAAGACTACCACAAAGAGCTGGTGATGAGCTCCGAGCGACCCACGTAGGCATTAGGGTCAAGTAAAAAGACCCACCCACGCACAGAGCACAAAGCGCTAGCACGCGGTGCGCTTCCCGCGGCGCAGGCTGCCAGAAGTTCTCCGAGTATTTTTGCAAGGCGGGGAGAGCGAGAGTGGCTTGGGCAGGTCCGGCCGCCGTGCCAGTCCCGCGCCAGCCAGCCCTGGTCGATCATCTTACAGATCAATGGGAAAGGACGGGGTCCCGGAACTGGATTTTATAGTCCAAGTTCTCAGGGTCTAGGATTACTGACAAGCCGAAAGTCAACCGCTGACTTTAGCTGTTAAACTGCCACGGTGGGTATCTGTGAGCCTTAGCCAGGGGAAAACAAGAAGTGGGATACCAGGGATAAAACACAAACGCTTCCATTCTCCTTCCACCCCTCTTTATTTGTTAGGGTGTGGGAACACTGGTGTGATCTCTTGCCAAAATTGATCACAAAATGTAAGATGCCTGTGCACCAAACATGGTGGGAAGATGAGTGCCCCAAAAGGCGTTGTAGACTACTCGATGCATAAATCAAGGGTGTAAAAATGTTTATGTTATGTTCTTATATTCTTAGAGCCATACGCTGCAACCAATAATGGTAGCTGCTAGCCGCATGTGGCAATTTAAATTTGAATGGCTTAAAATTAAATAAAATTAAAAATTCAATTCCTCAGTCACACTAGTCACATTTCAAGTGCGTCATAGCCACATGTCACTGGCGGCTACGTTATTGGGCAGGAGATGTAGAATGTTTCCATCGTTGCAGAGAGTTTAATTGGAAAGTGCTGCTATAGTTTTAATGAATGCTGTTAAAACTAAATAGGTAAAAGGACTAAACTGCTTTCTGATTGATTCCAGCCGAAGTTTAGAGCATTCTCGGCGGTTCCATTATTTGGCGTTGGTGTGAAGAGTTTTAAAAGTCAAGAGAGTTTCAGCATCTTCTTGCTGAAAGAGATGGGAACAACTAGTTTGTTTGTTTTTTTACAGGAGGGGAAATCAGGCCCAGAGAAGTTAAGTGATGAACCTCTGAGTTAAGCCATAAATTTGGAGAGAGGGTACCGTTATCCTGACAGGGTCCAGTACACTTTGTGCCAGACCAGGGCACTTTGCCTTGGATTGGCTTGGGTTGGTTAACTTTACTGAAAGGTGATCTGACAGATTTTAGGCAAGAGTACTCTTTAACAAGAGAAAATACTTCTAAGCAATCCTCCAGGAAGAAATTTCAATTAATAAAGCTCAAGGTGGATTGGGAATAACAGTCTCCAAAACTAAAAATATATTATTGCTAGTGTCATAGAGATGATGCCCCTTCTAAGAGCTTACTTGGGATAACACTGTGCTTATACTAAAAAAATTCTGGAGACGTGGGATTATCCTTTTAAAATAGAACCTAAAAGCTCTCATCTGGCCTGGTGAAAGAGAGGGGCTGATTAACATAAGATAATTTTTAGCCAAGTATAATGTTCCTCAAATTCAATAAGGATATCATCAGATATATTGATTATGTATTAGACTGATAAAAATAGGGTGGAATTTGATCAGAAATCTTAATAACACGAACAAAATTTAATTATAATCAGAATCTTAGTTATATATAAGGCAATAGAATACTTAATAGTTAGACAAGGCTTAAGCTTTCATATATATGTACAAATATTTTTTCAAATATATGTTATATTTTTTCCACAGATGTAATTGTTCATTCTTATACTTCTTATTTTTAATTGGAGGTGGAATGCTGATATTAATTCTGCCATTTATGATAATTTTCTTTTAATTTAATCCTTAATGAAGGACCACTAAGTGTCCAGAGAAGTGTACTCAGAAACATTGCATAATTTTAAAACAACAATAATAAACTGTTTTTTTAAGGCTTGGACTTTTGAACTGATCCATATTTGGATTATTGTCTTTATTTCTCTTATTAATTTACCATTTCCATGTGGTTCATGCTAGAAAGGCTTCTCTCCATTCTCCCCGCAAATCTAATAATCCAAGAGGAAATGGGTCAGTTTTTCAGGTGCTTGCAGACATGCCAGAGGGTCTCAACCTCTCCATGGCTGACTACTGACCCCATTTATTTCCATAGATCCACAGTGGGGCTGTCACAGCAGAAAGAAGTGGAGGTCTTCAGAGAGGTGGAAATTGGTTCAGGATGAGAACTGTTCTTGAGTTTTTACCTTAGAAGAGGTAGAGATCTCTTTAGGCCTAACATTCAATGACTCAGTGAGTATAGGTTGTGTTACTTCCCTTTCACAGGTGTTGTCCCTATAGGATACTTTCAGCCCTCCTTTACCTTTTTTTAAAAATATATATCGAGGGACACTTCCTTATACTTGTTAGCTATTTTGGCTGTTGAAAAGGCACTGGAAACTCCAAGCTCATCCCCTTTTTACCCTGGTTGACCTTTGAAATGCTGTTGTTGGCCAAGAAGATATTGATATCTTCAGTCTCCTGCTAGCTTGAATTCCTTAAGGGCAGAGCCTGCTCAGATTGTCTCCTGATGTCATTCCAAATGTCTGTTGGCCATCTATGGCCACTGGGCTGGGCAGAGGACTGCAGGAAAGGGGGAGCCCATGGCATGCCTAATGGAGCATTCTGTTCAAGACAGACCAAGAAGTAGTTCCCTGCTGGACTCCTGATGAACATTTCAGCTATGTTGACGAGATTGTTTATCACTTCTCAAAAAAGAGAAGCCACAGACATTTTACCTATTTGGTTTTAATAAAGTCCCATTTGGGATGTTTATCATTACTATTGATTTCATAGTTGGCGTAAGGACATATTACGGGAAAAAAACGGACTCTGAGAAAGTTATTTTTTTTTAATCTCAGATTCATGCTAAATCTCCTTATTAAAAACACCAAGACAAAAGGGATCTAGAAAGGGGGGATGAATTTACCACACTGCAAAACTGTTTCCACTGTCTTCGTAGGTAATTTTCCAAATGACTGTATTCTACTTAACTAAGAGCCTACAAAATTATTTCTTAAATTATTGATTTAAAATCAAAAATAATATAAAACTTAATTTTTTCAAGAAGTCAAGATCATGTATAGATTTATATGCTTCTAAATATACCTAGTTTTATACAGATTTAAAAACAAGAAGATACATAATTATATCCATATTCTAAGATGCTAGGAGAATTCATTTTCATTGTTTGAGATAAAGTTTCACAAACTTATTTTGAAATATGGTGAGAATTAAAAGTGAAATGCAATAAACCTTTTAAATTTAAGTAAGTGATTAAAATCAATTTGTTTAACCAGAGTTTGCTAGATCATTGAGTCAAAGACCCAAACCAGAGTGGCCTGATTTCTTGAATTTTCAAACTAAATTTGTAATGTAAATGTTTTCCACATTAATAATTTTGATATTATTTTTTATATTGGAAGTACATGTGCATAAATGATACTATCTTATTAGAAATGTGAGCTGAAATAAATAAATTCTTAATACTTAATGGCCACTTAATCTTTGTCAGACTCTGTATTGACTGCTTTGTAAACCTTATTTCTTTTTATCCAAACAACAACCTCGAAAGATAGGTACTTTGTCTACTATTAACTCCACTTGACAGATTTTAAAAACTAAAGCTTGGAGAGGTGATGTTACCTGGCCAGGATAGTAAGTGCCAGACTTAGGATATGTAAACCAGATTTAATCCCAGATACCTTTCACCATGATGCTATTTTGCTTTCTTGTACTCATAACTTTTGCTCACTTACAGGGATGATGAGAGCAGGATTTGATAATAATCAATATAATTTTTCCTCCAGAATATATTTCAGTAATATGTATCCAAACACATGTCATCTTCCTCAAAGTAAACACTTCAGGAGGCTATTTGCTTATTTCAGTGAAGTTGTCTTTGCTCAAAGTCTATTTAGAAATCTTCTTAAGACTTTGCTATACAGTCTTAAGTTCCAAGGCTGTGAAAATGTCCAGATCAGTCTGATTGCTGGCAAATCATTATTGCTAAGGATGAATTTGTTGCCAAAAGAAAATCTAAACCAAACATAATTAAAATGGTGCTCCACGAAACCTAAGGTGTGATGATAAAGCAGCAAATTAGTTGATATTTGGTTCATAAATTGACTCTAATCACAGATAGAAAAGAGGAATTTCAAGGGTATCCTTGATATGAATTTGTAGACTTTAAGGAGACAGCTTTGGCAAGTAACACTCATTGAGGGCTGATAATTTTTTAAAATGTCAGTTTCACCAATTAAGAATACACATGAAAAATGTCCTTTTCAAAGAGTGTACCGCAGGCAGGGAAGGTTAAATCAGAGGCCTTGGATTAGAATCCAGGTTCAGACACTTCATAATCATTTCACCTTAATTTTCTAAATGTCCTTCCTGTAAAATGGGGAAGGTGACAAGTCCTACCCGTAATGATAATATTCCTAACAGAAGGGCATGAAATTGTATTTCCAGAGCCACTTAGTGCTTGGCATGTAGAAAATGCTCCATAAATGTTAGCTATCATTATATTATTTTACTTTCAAGGAGTATCCTGTATTCCTGAAAAGCATCTCAATTTCTTAGTTATTTAATGATATTTTAAAAAATGTTTTCTATCAGATTTCATGCTTCAAAGCAGTTGTTATATAAAGATAGAACATTTGATATTTGAAATAAATATAAAACGTTTATGATGGTATATTGATTAAAAACTCATACATTATACCAAGAAATCTGACACTTTTGTTTTACCACTTTATATTATCCCTGTCAGTGCTCCATATAAAATTGTTTTCAAAGAAACTTTTTGCATTCATATTGGATTTTTATCACATTTATGAAAATAAATAAGCCCAGAATAAGGCTCCAAGATTTTGTTTTCCGTTATCCTAGATACCCTCTAAATTGCTTATTGATTACATAGGCCTACACTCAACACCTTAGCATAAAAATGTAGAATTAGCGGTTTCCTATTAAATTTGAGGGTGGTTTTTTCTTTTTAACTCCCTTTAAGTCAGTGATATTACCTTTGTAGTTTAGGCAAAATGGTAAAGTTGCTGAAGCTTGTCTTTGCATCACCCCCTTCCCTCTACCACCTTCCACATGTCTTGGTATGCTCCACTCACCTAGCAGCAATTTCTAAAATCAATAATGGCTCTTTATTGAGTGCCTCTGTGTCCTCACAGCCTTTCACTGATGTCAACCACAAGGTCCTTTCATTCCTCAGAAGCCCCTTTATGTTCCAGAATTCCCTTGGACTGTGTTCATCAAAAGAGCCAGCTACTCCAACAGCCCAATTTATGACACAGTATCAGTGTGGCCCATCTTTAAATGAACCTCTTCAAAAGTGTTCTGAAAAAGTATCCATGATTACACAATTCCAGGCCCTGTGGTGCTGGTCAGGAGGCTTTTTGGGGGAGACTTTTGGCATGTCTCAGGCCACTCCCAGCAGCAGCTGCTTCACATGCCAACACACAGGTAAGCCCTGGGTGCCAGTGGATCAGAAGCCTGGTCCTTACTTGAAGGAGAAATTTTATTGTTTTAGAGAAAGTTGGGATTGGAAAACAAGCTCTCTAGCAGTGAAATATCAGTTCTTTGAAAATTTGTATATATAATTTTTTCTTTAGTTTGGTTTCAATTTTGTACATTTTAGCACCTGTTGTTAGAGTCTTCTTCTCTCTCCCCTTTTTGGATAAGAGGCACTTATGGTCCTTGTGCCATAGCTACTGTATGTCATGCACTTGTCTTATGTGCTCTCCATTCTGTCCCTCATAAGTTGCCAGAGGTTTAATTAGTGATTATTTCTTCAGAAATGTCTTGAAGGGCCCTGAGAACTCCATGAAGGGAATACACGCTGCTTCCTGGATGAATGGATGAATTTGGAAGAGTTGGGAAGGGCATGCTCCCCTTGGCCTCCTCTATGAAATTATAAATGAAACATCTTCTTTTGTACAAAGATGGGGCATATATATAAATATTTCCCAATGTTGTATAACTTTAAAGCTATAAATTTAGAGCACCCATATCAAATTGAATGTGTTTTGTACTAAAAAATCATTATGGTAAGCAGATGTGGCTCAAGTGGTTGAGCTCCCATTTACCATATGAGAGGCCCCAAGTTCGATTCCTGGGGCCTCCTGGTGAAGGCAAGCTGCCTGCGCGGCACAGTGAGCTGATGGCCCGCGTGGTGCGGTGGCAGTGAGCTGGTGCATCAGGATGATGCAACAAAGGGAGACAAGCAGACACAGAAAAACGCACAGCAAATGGACACAGCGAGCACAAGCAGCAAGGTGTGGGGGGGGCATAAATAAATACATAAAATAAGTCTTTTAAAAAAATCATTGCTCTGAAGAGATTCATCAATGAAATAAGATTATAAGTAAAATATTCTGAATACTACGTAAAAAGGGCTTAATAAGAAACATCTAGAACTTTCTCATTCATTTTGACCCCTTCAGCAATAACTAAATAGCTAATCAATACTTTTATTTTCTTTTTCATTTCCTGTCTTTCCTACGTCCCTCCTTACCTCTCCTCCCTCCTTTCTTTACTCCCTCCCTCCCTCTCTCCCTCCTCCCTCCCTTCCTTCCTTCCTTTCCAGCTCCATCTCTACATTTTCAGTTGTAAACTCTGTAAAGCAACACACACACACACACACACACACACACAACTATTTCAGTTAATGAATTAGATTTTTTAATTGCTTTGGAAAGTTACATTTTCTGTTTTAGAACCATAGGATATATTAATATTTTTTTCTTTTTATCTGAGTCACTTGAAAAAATGCTGCTAAAAAAAGGAACTTATTTCTAAATAATCAAGTCTGCATGTTGTAGACAACATGTTCATAGAAGAGTTTCTATGATTTTATTTTTTAAAGATTTATTTTTATTTATTTAATTATCCCCTCTTGCTGCTTGTGCTCATTGTGTCCATTTGATGTGCATTTTTCTGTGTCTGCTTGTCTCCCTTTGTTGCGTCATCTTGTTGCGCCAGCAGGCCATCAGCTCACCACGCCGCCTTGCCTTCACCAGGAGGCCCCGGGAATTGACCCGGGGCCTCCTATATGGTAAACAGGAGCCCAATCAATTGAGCCACAGCTGCTTCCCTCTATGATTTATTTTTAACATTACTATATCTACTCTTTGCTTATAATGATCATAAACTCACAATGAATAAGGCATGTGCTCATGCTGTTTATTTAGTATTTGTAAAGAATTTATATTGATCCAGCCACCCATTCTCACCTCATCCCTACATAGCTGTGAGATTGTAGCCTACATAGCTTGTGGCCACCAAGTAACCTGCTCACAGAAGAAGCAAACCTATCGTTTCCCTTATACAATTACTAGGTCATAACTTCTTAAACTCTTTAGGTCATTGATGATTAATTGAGTATTTGAAAACTTTATGACTGTGTATTCATGCATACATATTTCTCATAATAAGTACTATCCATGACATTTTAAAAATAATTTTCCTTAAGTCAGTAAAAGCCATTGTTCATATTTCAAGATGTTTATTCAGTTCCTTACACTGAAGTAGAACTTGGGTATGAGTTTTAGCATTTCACTAGTATTGTGTAAATTTATCATTTGCCAATCCATATAAAATAATTAAAATAAACAAACTCCTTAAGGAAAATTATATGAGACAATGAATAAAAACTATCCTATAATGCCATAGCTGTGTTCCTATGCTTGTTTCGGTCTCTCAGGACCTGAGATCATGAAGTACTAGTTTTCATGCTATTGTAGAGCAGGAGAAGCGCTCTGTTAAAAAGGAGAAGACTCGGGGGTCGGATGTGGCTCAAATGGTTGGGCGTCTGTCTGCCATATGGAGGGACCTGGGTTCGATCCCCGGGACCTCCCAGTAAAAAAAAAAAAAGGAAAAAAAAATATATATATATATATATATAAATAAAAAGGAGAAGACTCTTGTTAGGACAGGAAAAGTCTCTCATGGAGAATGTTTATCAGAATGCCTCAAAATCACCCAGCATTCATGTTAAAATGCAGATTCCTGGCCCCACCTCAGGCCTACTGAGTCACAGTATCAAGAATCTGCATTTTAACAAACTCCTAAGCTATTTCTTATGTACATGAATGTTTGCAAGCCACTGCCTTAGGGTAAGGATAAGCATAAGACCTGCAAATTCCTTTTAATTCTATAACTTTTAGTTCTCTCCATTACTCATTCCCATTCTCTCAACTAATCTTAACACATTTTATGGAATTTTTAAATTAGTAAATGCCTTTCAAAATAGTCACAATGAGAATTCAAAATGATATGGATTTTCCATTGCTTGTGTTGGTTCAAAATTTAAACAGGAAAAAAGGTCACATATATTCTGATCATTGTCATTAGAAAACTTTTAAAGCAATATGGAGAACTAATTCTCTCAAATTTTTTTTACAATTCTTAATCTTTACTTAACTAATGGACACCCATATCTTTTATTGTGTGGGATATGTTAACTGGATCCTGGTGTCTCAGCAAAACCTGTAAAATGGGCTTGAGATCAGGAGACCTCTACTGTTAGTGTCAAGTGATTTTGAACAAGCTGCCTGTGAATCTGGATTACTTGCAACTAAGACTCACCCTCCTTACTGGTTGAGATCACTGGAGAAATGTGGTTTCTTAGTAAAGAGACTTTCAAACAATGCAAATGTTCCTTATGATCAGAGTAATTACCTCTGTCTGTCAAGCAAACCTAATGGGCCTTTACAATTCTGCCTTCTTAGGCAACATGGACCTCTGTATTCCTAACCCTTTAACCTCCCTCGATACCCAACCGCTGTCATTAACCTCTCTCATATCTAGATATTTTTTAACACCTCAGAATAGGTGTTCCCTGATGCACCTGTTTTTTGTTCCAATGTTTTTCTGACATGAACAAACATAGTCTCATACTGACTGTTTTAGTTTGTAAAAAGCTGCTAATGCAAAATACCAGAAATGGGCTGGTTTTTATAATGGGAATTTATTGGGGTAGAAGCTTACAGTTCAGAGGCTGTGAAAATGTCCAAATCAAGGCATCATCAGAGATGCTATCTCACCAAAGGTAGCTGCTGGGGATCATGGACTCCTGCCACATGGTAAGGCACAATGGTGGCTGGGCTCTGCCTTCTCCTCCAGGCCCCTTCTCTCCCCGAGCTCAGCTGTGGGATATCCAGCACATGGCTTGTCTATCCCCTCTCTCTTCTGGGCCTTGTCATTTCAGCTTCAGCGCCTCCACCGATTCCAATCTCCGCCTCTCTCTCAGCCTTTTGGGATTTTTCTTTCTGTGGCTGCAGGTGATCCTGGAGTCCTCTCTCACATGGCAGGGTAAAATGGCAGGTCTCTTACTCTGTCTTCTTATCCATTTATGTAGGACTCCAGTGAGAGGATTTGGACCTGCCTGGGTTCCACAATCTAATCAAAGGCCTTTAACTGAAGAAATCTAATAAAAGGTCCCTTAACAGAATCTAACCAAAAGGCCTCACATACAATAGGTTTACATGCACAAGAACGGGTCCACAAAAGACTCAAACCAGCATACTGACTCACAGCATTATGTGTGGTGCATAATTTTTAACCCTTTAAAAATGTCTCTTATTTTATAAAGTGAAAACTATTAAACGACCGTTAAGTCCTTTCTGTCAACTCAGCCTTATAGTGCTTGCTTAAAAGTTTGAAACTCTGTGTGATAATAAAATTTTGAGGGTAAGACCTTTCAAGGTACCTAAGCAGAAAAAGTATGACCAACTGGTCCATAATGTATTGCAAAGTGATCTCATTTCACCCAGTGATTTCACAGGCTAAGTACTGGTGTCAGTTTTAATTATTTGGAATGATTAAATAACTCCTGATTAATGATGACATATTGTATAGTGTTTGCTGATTAATGACTAATATGACTTATAAGAAAGCTACTTATAGTAAGAGGGAGAGAGCAGGGCACGCCACTGCAAATAGGGATCCTTTTCAGTGTTCACAAGAAACAGAGAAAAGGCTCTCCACCATCTATCTATTGGATGACTACAATTTCCATTCCTATGAGTTGCACATTGCCAAGCAAAAAGTTCCATCCATTCAATAGCCTCACAGAGGTTAAGTGACTTGTTTCTAGTCACAAAATTATTTAACAGTGGACTAGAGACTACAATGTAGATCTTCCTACTTCTGCCCTGGTGCTCTTTGGGCAGAACTCTTCAGCTCTAAAGAGAAGCATTTATGACCCTTTAAAAGCAGATAAGGGACAAGTTGCTCACTTTCACTAAAGCCACTTTGGGATGCAGGGTAATGATTAAACTTATTTGAAAGTCTATGATTTTGCGGATTTAACTTTGACACCCCTGCCTTTCACAATTGTTAGAAATAGATATTATTTACTGATTATTTTGCTTGCAATTATTTGCATATTATTATTACACATTGTTAAGTGTTTTGCTGATTAATGACTGATGTTGATTTGGACTAAATGTAATGGAATAAGCAAATACATTTGTAAATTTAGATCTATAATTTAGTTATTAAATTGAGGTGTTAGTCATAGAACCATTAGGGATTTAGTACGGTTATTTTAGACCAATCCTTTCCAGGGAAACCCTGGCCACAATTTCCTTCCATATCACATATCAAAATTTTAACACCCCCTCTCTCCTTTCTTATTCATTTGAAAGTCTGAATTTTAAAGCTAACACTTCTCACAGGCAATTACTGCTCCAAAGCCCAGGGTTAAGATAAATTCTTTTAAATGCAGAATGTGGTAGATTACACATAATTTCTTTTCTGGAGGTCCAGATGAAGAGAATTAAAAGTCTTTGGCTTGAATATTAGTATTTTCACGGCATTGATCGAATGAGTATATTGTACAGTATTATCAACCAATCATGTTATATCAATGCAAATATTTATTAATATATTAATAATTATATGAATTAATATACTTATATTTATAAAAAATCATTAAACCATAGATATTTTAATGTCTGTGCTCTTCTTTTTTTAGAACTACATTTTAATATTCTCCAATAAAAATGTATATTTCTCTAATAAGCTATGAATTTTGGGAACTGAAAATGGGTTCTCCAAAGGCATGTAATCATAGTAATTTTCCTTGTAGTTTTAATACTCCATATGTTTAAAGTTTAATAGAAAATTCACTGGGTATGGAGTTGGGAAGACAGACCCAACTCTGCATCTACCTGCTCACCCTTGAGTAAATCTTAGTTTTGTGCTTTAGTTTCATTTTCTTTAAAATGGGAAGTTGACCTAATTGAGCTATAAAACCTTTCCACAACTCTTAAAGATTTCATGAGATGAGAGGAAAGCTTGATTGAAAGAAATAGGTGGGCAGCATTACCTGGCTGCCCAGTGTCTTCATGGACATACACTTGTTACCTTATATACCTCTGGAAGTTCATTTAAGGAAATTAACTCTGTAGAGGTGTGATAGGACATCCAGAGAAGAGGGATAAATAAGAAAAGAAGGGAAAATGAGTTAAAGATAAAAAAGGAGCGGTAGGCAGTTGAAATGATTCTTCCTTTAATTCTTTATATCTGCAGTCTAGTTATTCCTATTTGAAAACTTACTGGCACCAGGTATTATCAACAGGGGGATGAGTAATATGTAATTTTAATCTTTACTGCGTTACATCTGGCCCACTGACAGTCGACAGCTGTCAGTCAGGTGGTTGGTCAAAGAGAAGATACACATAAAGCTGCCAAAATATTTTTGTTTCTTTAATATTAACAAGTAAACCATTTTAGCAAGAAACTTTGATGCCTTGAAATTAATAGACATATTCACGGTGTAATTTGTTAAAGTTTTTTGCTGGAAGATCTTCATTATAAATATATAAGGTAAATAAATAAAGTGTTTTTCAAATGTCTTTATGATGCAGGAGAATAATTTTGTTCGAATATACATAAGCTGTTCTTAAGATATGAAGTTATACCGCAAATAATGCTTTAAGTGAGTGTTATAAAATTAAACTTTTAGGACAGGTATGAGCCATAATTATTCTAAGCTACAATTTCTGATTAAAAGAACCTTTCCCATACATTGAGGGAATTGGCACAGGTATTTTCATGGCAAAAAAGTTGAAGGTTTATTAGAAAGGACAAACATGTAGCTGCATGTCAAACTATGAGTGAAACTGTCTCATAATTAAAAGAAAAACTCATGGAATTTTAGATTAAACCCACCATTCAGAGCACAGTTAAAATGATTATAAATTTTAATTATTTAAAAATATTTGGGCTATACCTAACATGGTTTCAAATAGGTTCATTTACACTTAGATAATGGACAATAGTTTAGGAGAAGCTTTTGTATTGTTCATGAAAAGCAGTGTAATAATCACAGGCAATGGTAATGTGCATAAAACATAACAAATATACTACTGAAGTTGACTTAAGAGTATATATTCAGTTTTCCAGTAGTTAGTCATCATCTTTCAAAGTGAGTGCTCTGATTCTTTAGCGGTATAATATTTAACAGACTAGAAAATTAAAAATCCATTGAGTGTATGGAGTACATCCTTATTCTTTAAGAGACTAATAAAGTTATCTAAAAAATTCACAGTGACTCTTGTTATTCAGGTACTAGAATCAATATAATGAAGCATGACAAAATATATGAAAATAACA
The DNA here is from genome assembly GCA_029593785.1 of Cabassous unicinctus. NCBI lineage: Eukaryota > Metazoa > Chordata > Mammalia > Cingulata > Chlamyphoridae > Cabassous > Cabassous unicinctus. The sequence goes on from JAQZBX010007188.1 coordinate 41,427, forward strand.
GTTTGAAACCACAATATAATTCTTTTTAAAAATAATATATGCTTTAATTATTTGACATATATTCTACACACACTAATTTACAAATGAAAGATTTGGGTTTTAATTTTTAAAAATATGGGTTCAAAATATCTATAGGTAAAACTATGTTTTAAAATTTCTGCTTTTTTTTATTGGGGAATGATTTCTGTAATTTAAAAAATCAGAAATATTTTCGTAACTTTAATCAGCAATTAAACCAGTCTAGAAAAATGTTACTTATAAATTTGTAGCATAACCTTGTCATCAATGATTTTTAAAATTGGCTTAGATATAGTGGTCATTTTAAAAAGTCAAATCTTATTTTCTCCCCACTATATAACTACATATTAAGCATGTAGATTGAAAATTATTTATTGGATCATCAGATTAAAACAATTCCATCAGTAGTATTAGCAATTTATATTTGTAGGAACCTTTCTCTTCTTAAGCACTAATTCTACCCCCCACAGCCCAGAAAATTGATTTTATCTCTAATAATTTATAGCATTCTTGATCAAGTATGCTTTTGTTGTGCCCTTTACCTTCATTAGCCCATGTTTTTTGTGAATATGGAATTTGGTTATTAAAATGGTTTCATATGTTTACTATGTATAGTCTCTAGCTTTGAGCTCCTTACTTGCTTAAATAAATGTTTTCAATTTGCTATGATACAACAATTTGTAGAGAAATGCTATAAAGCATAGTTAAAAGAATGAGCCCTTGAAATAGAACCACTTTTTAAAAATATGTTCTAACATGTGGTCTCATTTTTCTATGTTTTGCATTAATTAAAATCCTATTCTTCTGAAAAATATTTTTCCCTAAACTTTTTGAATTCACAAAATAAAATCACCAAATATATAAATGTACTAATTTTGGAAATCAATGACGTTAAAACATACTTTAGTAATGTCTTTTTGGTTGTTTGTTCCAAAGATTTTTCTCTAAAGAAACTTTTTAAACTAATGAGAAAATGTTGTCACTTTTAATAATTATTCTTATGCTGTCCATGTTTTACAAGAATGTATTAAAAATAAATTTAATTCCATATTCTTTCTAAGCATATTCACCTAACATGCACACACAAAAAATACTGGCACATGGGATGTTTATAAAGAGCATATACCATTTCACATTTTTATTTGGTGATTTATTAAAAAGTAACATTTTATTCAGAATGGATTATGACAGATAAAAAGTGATTAAGATGATATTAATATGTTTAATAGTCTAATTTTATATATTTAATTCTTCATCTTTCAGATATTGAAGATAGTAATGAAAAAGACCAACATTAAAAATAAAATTATTTTCATTAAAAATCTTTTTTTAATCTACAAAATTGTCAAATGGTAACAGTTCTTTCTACAACAGGTAAACCCACTCTTGAATTAGTTGGCTCTGATTCCAATGGTCTCATCAACTCTGTGATTGTAGGTACCTCAGCAGTGCCTCTTCCAAGATAACAAAATCAACTTTTAGAGATAAAAAAATATTTTTGACAATTGAAACTCACCAGTGCCTTTCTGCTTCTCCAGGAAGTTGTACCCGTCAGCACCTGCTGAGGGCTTTGTTGTTCAAACACTGACAGGTAAAAAAATTCCTGTAGAATAAAGCCAGACCAGCTGGCTTTGAAGAGAAACCCCCCAGTTTGGGCTGCGTTTGCCTCCTCTCCTTTTCTATGAAGACCGAGGCTTTCCCCCCTTGATCGTCAAGCCGTAAGATGCGTGATCCCTGTGCACAAGTGTCTGGCAGGCCGAGGTGCACCTGTTCCTGTCACTCTGGAGTAAATTTAGCTGTAAAGGTATCATTGACAACCAGACCTTTGTCAGTGCTGGCAAAAGAACATAGAAGTTAGTCTCCCCACCCCCGCCCAAAAAAACAACCCCATACTGCTAGTTCAAATGGAAAATATCAAATCGGTAGCCTATCCCAAAAGCATTCCTAAAAAATGCCTTTGTATGGCAAAAAAGTAAGTTTCCTCACTTCACAGACTTTAAAATTACATTTCCCAGAATAATCTCAGAACAATTCGTTCAATTAATTGTGGCTGGAAACTTTTTAATGGAACCAGCACACACTTACTTCATTTTAGGTTATTAAATTGTGTTAAGCATTAAAGTTAGTTGCCATTCTTTGTTGTAGCTCATTTGTTCTTTTTGATCCAAAGAAATATTCAAAGGTTGAAACTTATCACATAGGAGGGATTAATCATGCTACCAAAATTAGAAAGCATGTAGTTCCCAGAGACTGAATATCAAAATGGTATGCACAAGCGCTTAAACTACTGGCAACCTATGATCCCACAACAACATTTAAAATGGCAGCTAATGCCTGTGGAAACCCTTGATGTTTAGAAGCTGGCTAAGGCTACAGTTGTCTTACTCTTTGATTAAGGTAAGGGCATTTATCATTTATGTGAATTTTTTAGATGAGTGTCTTTATTGATGGTTTGAAAGAAATTCCTTTTGAAGGAAAATAGAGAGCTGGCACTGTTCATTGATATGTCTGACATAAATATAGTAGTCAAGATATATAAAGCGACCCAAGGAGTAATGTGCTTAGCCAAAGCATTCTGAACTTCTGCCCTAATGAGCCAAAACATTCTAAGCTACTACCTTAATAATTATGATTTCTTAAGTGGTGTTAAAAAGCGTTGTGCAAAGTACCTGTTTTCCCATATTATTGCTGTTTAAAAAGGTTGGGTGTGATGAGAAAAAGAAATCTGGGTCAAAATAAAAAATGCCTTGTAAAATAAACAAAGTTCCTATTTACCTACCATGTATAAACAGCCACTCACCAAGCCTCATTTCTCCACAGGGCACCACTTTCAGATAAAAACATAGACCTGAATGGCATCATCCAGTATCCAAGGAAACCATGTAAGTACCTCTCTCACTGTGTACTTCTCTTATTCAGAGTTTAAAAGCTAGCTGAGTACTGAATAAGTGAGTGTTTTTATTTAATAATTATACGGGAGGTGCTTTTTGGAGCTTGCTAAAAAAGAAACAGGTTCTTGATTGTTATGTGCGTCATAACAAAACCTTTATGTTTTTATCGTATTTCAAAAAATTATGTGTTTAGACCCAACCTCTCCATCAATTCTCATTCTTAGGTACAAAACCAGCTACTCAAAGTTAATGAACTTCCAAACTTTTCCAAAATCCATTAGTGTCTGACAAACAATGTTTCAGAAGTCTTGTGCCAGGAATAGCTTCCTAATTACAGAAAAACTCTTTAAATTTTAAAATTTAAGAAAAATTGCTTCAAAATAATATTTTATTAGTAAACACTTATAGCAAATTATTTGGCTTTAGGCTTGCTTTGAGAGTGATCAAGTGAGCTGAGAATTGAGATTACATATTTAAACACTGCAAAGAATCTTAAAATTAACTGTAATTACTAAGGTGCAAAAAATCTCTTTGGGGAAAGAATTGGGAGGCTGCATATTCTTTTCTTTTTCTGTTTTTGCTCCCAAACTAGTGGACATTTCTGTATCTGATTTCAGGTACATGTTCAGGACACTATGAAATCTGCTGTGGAAATTGTTAGTATCCAAACAACATGCTATTATTCTGGAGAAAGATCTATTTCTAAAATATTTGGAATTTTCTGTTAAGTATATTTCCTTGTCTGGACTTTATTATTTTTTCATATTTGCATTATCTACTTTTAAAAATCAAATGACTTTCAATATGAAGTGATTATTCATTATTTTTTATGTATTTTCTCATGAAAATATTAAACAACCTCTCTATACTCATAGAATTATAGATCTTTTTTTTAACCGCCTGGATAAATTAAATTTAGCTAGTCTTTTAACTACAGGCATATTACTTTTGGTCAAATTTTCTAGGGCTTGTCATTTAAATGCAACTGCTTTAGCCCAGCAGTTTGGGAAGTTTTCATATTATTTCATTAACATTTGTTTCTCATATTTCTACCTTTCCTTGCAAAACATAAACAGCAGAGATGATTTCACTCACAATTTCTCTGCTGAGTGTTCAATGTCACTAACTACAGGAACAGTTCACTTTATCACATACGTGTTCCAAATTGTTTTTGTTTATGCATCTCCATATCTCTGTCTTTTTATATATTTTCTGAATTGAGAGATGAGACTTTATGTTAGACTAAGGAATTTGCTGGTACTTTGGAAGGACCTATGGAAACAATAGGTTACCCAGTAGGAGAACCCGACACTAAGTTAGTTTTTTATACTAGTTACCAACTTCAGAAGTGTGGAGTTTGAGGCCTGAAGTACTGTCTTCCAAAATAGGAATTCTTTGCCACAAAATAAAGGTTAGGTAGGCTATTACTGGGTAAGCTCAGGCAGAGCAGGATTGGAATTGATGTTCATGAAGAAAAGAAAACACAAATTGAAGGGGAAGACTTGCTAAGTTGTAACTCACTATCTTAAGGAAAATGGAGAAATCCTTTGAAATCCATTCTGCTGGTAGTTGGGAGGTAAAAGAAAATCTACGCTTCAATACTTATGGCACAGTTTTATCTATTTATATTAGAATATAGATTTTCCAGAAAAATCATTTACATTTGATAGATTTAATTCAAACTCCCATACCAAAAGAAGAATGACTTTATAGAAAAAAATTGATAAATGCACATTTGAGATCTTCCATTCATTAGGAGGAAGACCAGCATTGTTCAACAGAACTCTCTGTGGTGATGGACATATATTATATGTAGACTGTTAATTATGGTAACCACTACTCACATGTGGCTCCTGAGCACTTGAAATGTGGCCACTGCAATGGATAAGGTGAATTTAATTAATTTTAATTAATTTTAATTTACATAGCCACATGTGATTGGTGGCTACCATATTGGACAGTGAGTGCAGTTCTAGTTGACACCTTTTAGGAATGTGGAGGGATTCAAGTAAGCTTCTGTTTTATAACTTTATCAGTTATTTCTTATATGAACAGAAATTACTACTGACCATAACTAAAATCATTATTGCCTAAAGAAGAACCATGTTCTTCTTTATTTATGTAGCAGAATATTTAGAAATATTATATAATTGATTAAATGTCTTAAGAGTAGTATTGTGCTTTCATTAGAAATTAAAACACTGATTTGCAAAGAATTTCTAATATTTTGGTATTCTGTTATACAATATCATTTTTTTTATATTTACTTTAATATTTGAATGATCATTGCAGTGGAATTTCTTTATAACTCTTTCCTGGAGATGAATGTTTTTAATATTGTTGATGGGAAGACATTGTTATAGCATTTCATTATAAGCCTGGTAGAGCAACTTTTAAAATGACCATTATAAACAAGACTGTGTCAAAGAGAAGAATACTCTAATGAAATTCTAACTCTGGTGATAAATATTTTGAAAAGTTTAGTTACAATTTTTGCAATACATCCTTGCAAATAATCCCTAAAATGTAACCAGTCTTCAAAAATGCTCATTAGTCTTGCTTCCCCATCACTGATTCTACTCCCAAAGCACACATCCATCCGGTTTTAAATCTGCTCCCATAGTTTTTTCAAACACTTAGTGAAAATGAACATTAAGATGCATGGCAATATTTTTTATAAAAACTCTAGTGCAGTAATATTATGGACAGAATAATTACCAGCAAATTATATGGGAAAATTAAAATTTACCTAGACTGAAAAAATAAGTATATCAACTAATTTCTTTAGTGATGTAGGACATTGAACTAGAAATCACAAGGAATACTTCTAAAAATGGAAGAAATAACATCCATTCTCTAGTAACTCCAGAATTGATAGGACTTTGGTGTATCTTTTTATATGGGTAGGCTTCAGATAAGAAGAGAGAAGAGACTTCTTTTGGCAGAACCTTTGGCAAGGTACACAGACTGTCCCTCCTGATACAAAACAATCAGATTTTAGATACAGCATACTTACTAATGGATTATTAGACTTGCAAAAAATTTTCAGAAATCTGCAAAGATCCCTCTGCCTCACACAATCCCTTTTCTCCAAACGAAAAATCTAAAAAGTGTGAGAGCAAAAACTGGAGTTGAGAGTAATGAGCAAAAAGGAAAGATGTGAATGGCAGGATTGAATTGTACGGGTTCTATTTGCAAGGATCTTCTTGGAAGGATAATGGTCATATGCTTTATTAGATTTTCAAGAAGATACCACATACCTAGATGCAGTTTTTGGTCTCCTTTTATGTCTCCTGGTCTCTTCAGTTACGTAGTCAATGACTTTCATACTGTCAGATCTATTTTCAGATAAAAGGCCTATACTTGCTTAGAAGTAAATCAGTGTTCTGTGTAGAGAAAACATGGTCTTGCGTTAATGGAATGTTACAAATCACAGTCTTCAATGTCCTCATAAAATACATCTTTGATATCTACATGCCTAAAGTATTGATTAAGAATTGTTTTCATTCAGAAACAGACCATGCCCTCTGAGTCCTTACCGGCACTTTCCATCTATCATCTGTTGTCTGTCTGCCTATCTATCTATCTATCTATCTATCTATCTATCTATCTATCTATCTCTATCTTCTATCATCTATTTTCTACCTGTCTATCAATCATCTATCTCCCCATCTGCCTATCTCTCTTTCTCTGTATTTATTTTCCAACTACTTGTCCTGAAAATTCCAAACATTTTCAAAATAGAGAAAATAGCACAATGGACTCCCACATACCGGCACCTGCCTCCAAGCTCTATCATCTCATGGTCAATCTTGATTTATCATAGGCTCATTTCCGATCTCCATCCCCACCTCAAATTATTTTGAAGCAAACCCCAGACATGACATCATTTCACCCGTTAATATTTCCATAGGTATTTTTAAAATAGATTTGGACTTACTTTAACTGAAAAAATTAACACCTAAAGTTAATATTTCCTTTCTATCATCCTTACTTTTTTACTGTTTAATTCTGAATCCAAATAAGATCCATACATTGCAATTAGTTGTTATGTCTCTTAATTCTCAGTTACTGTTCTGTTTCCTTTTCATCTATTTATGTTGCCTTATTTGTTGAAAAACCAGAGTGTTTGTGCTGTAGGGCTTTCCATAGTCTGAATTTGCTGAGGCATTCCTGTGGAGTTGTCCCATGTCTTTCCTATTAACTGGTGACCAAGACTCAAAGTTTGATCAAATTCATTTGGGGGAGAGGTATAAGGCTACTGGCTCTCTGTCTTTTTGAGATGTTAGCAGGTATTGATGATCATTGCCTAGATCCATTTATTTTTTAGGGTTTATAAAATAGTGGTATTATAATTCTATCATTTCACAAAAGGACAAATACTGTATGAATGCATTACTATGAACTAAATATATTGTGTAACATATTGTTTGATCCACACACACACACAAAAATTATATATATCCATTACATTTAATGGAGAAATGTATATATTTATTCATCTGTGTTTACTTTTTAGTTTTTAATTGTTTATATTTTTGATTATTATATGTACAAATAAAGTTAAGAGAAAAAAAAATAATTTAACCATAAGAAAATAAATTTTATACATGAGTCTATTTGACTCATTAAATTCACAGTAATTTTCCTGTACATAATGAAAGCATTACTTTTACTATTAATGACATTTTGTATGTATAAAAATGTTCAGTGCAGCCTCAAAAAAAAATAATTCTATCATTTCTATTGGAATACTTCTATAAAGATAAACTAGTTTGTTACTTTGAGGTTCAATTGACCAATGATTTTTAAAATATTTTTATGAGCGTTGATAGTGATGTGTTTCAATCCATTGTAGTTATTCTGCTTACAGATGCTCAAATTGTCACATCTTTGGTCAAAGTCTATGCAAGTTGGTTCCTATATGATTTCAAAAGAGCCTAAAGTTTTTGAGAACGTCCATGATTACTAGTATAACAAAATGTACCAAGGTCACCTTAAACATTTCTGTAATAGTTTCCTAGCTGTTAAAACAAATAACACACAATGGGTTGGTTTAACAACAGGAATTTATTGGCTCACAGTTTCAGACACTAGAAGGCTTGCTTCCACCTGGGGTTGGTATCTTCTGGCTGGCTGGCAATTTTTCCTTGGCTTCTCCATCACATGGCAATGCACGTGACATAATCTTCTCCTTTCTCTTTTGGGTTTCCTTGACTTCCTGCTTCTGGCTGTTCCTCAATGCTTCTTTTTTGGTGTCCAATTTCCTTTGCTTATAAGGATTTCAGTCATATTGAATTGAGGACCACCCTCATTCTGTTTGGGCACACCTTAACTAACTTCAAAACTCCTATTTACAAATAGGTTCACACCCCAGGACCAGGGGTTGGGACCCAAATATGCCTTTTGTGGAGGATATGATTCAATCCTCAACAATTTCCTTCCCCCAAATTGGAACAAGTCAATTATCCAAGATATATTGGATATATATATGGTCTTAGAAATGTTATTTGGAAACCACAGTCTTGGAATTGGGGGAGCTCATTGCTACTGAATTTGTCCTTTATTCTAAGCCTTTTGAGAGGAAAGCTAGGAAATGTGTATTTTTATTTTTAAGAAAAAATGCAGCAGGAGTTCATACTAATATGTCCAATTCATATTCAGGACCACAGACTTTAGTCACATCAATCTTATATCTATGTCTTCTTTCTCCCAAACTGACAACTTCAATTATCAATGATACCAGTATATTTACTTTCTTTACTCTACAATACATGTACAATAGACTCAGAATACCAATACCAAGAATACCAATACCAAGACAATATTTATTTTCTTTACTCTACAATACATGTACAACAGACTCAGAATATCAATACCAAGATTACTGAAAAAAAAATTTTTTTTGAGTTATGTCCTTAGGTTATACCCTGTAGGATGTACACATTATTGTGGTTTTAGGTCACATGGAATTATTCCTTTTGGTATGATTATGCCACAAATTGGATACACATTTTTATTCATTTGGTTCTTTTGCTTTCAATTTTTAGGGAATAAAATAATAATTAGGTGGAACCTAGTGCTTAATCTAGGGCTAATTATTTCCCACTATTGAAGCTTTACCCAATTCCCCATGAATTATGAGGTTTCCTGTTCTGGCTGGTGGGAAAAGGCATCTTCCTGGTTCTGTTTGAGTGGCAGGCATTGTGGTTCCCTCTAATTCTTTTGGATGCTTCCTTCCCCATCCTTGCACATATGCTCAGACCAGTATCCTCCTGAATTCTTGAGGTGACCTTCTGCAGATCTCTGGAACTATTTCTCTGTGCAGCAGCTCTCTCCTCTCCAGTACTCTGTCTTGTAAAATTTAGCCACCTTATTCTCCTTTATTTTAAGTTCTTTTTGCTCAACTCAAGGAGTTTGCCAGACTCCTCTTGGGTTACCCTCCTGGTGCCACAGTCAAGAAATAAGAAATAAGACAATAAGCCAGTGCAGTCATAGGATTCACCCCCTTGGTTTCTCATTGTTTCATATATTTTGTTAGTGGTTTTCTTTTGTTTCATCTTATCTTGAATTAGAAGTCTTTCCCAATGTTTCTATAAAAAGTTCAGCCTTAGCTCATTAACACAAACAAAATATTAATATGAAACTGAATATTTAAAACAAACTAAATTTTTTTTTTCTAATTGAAGTGTGTGTGTGTGTGTAAGGACATTCCTTTGAAACACTACTGTAGACTTAAAACTTACAACACAATTTCTAAGACCTCTTTCTGGCATTTTCTTGCCCAACTAACTTGCTTTCCCCACTTGATGTGTCCTATTTTATTTTCTGCCATGTAGAGGGAATTTCTTGGTTCATTCATTCATTCTTTCTCTCAACAACTATGTGTCATAT
>JAQZBX010007189.1:0-30540 GCA_029593785.1 Cabassous unicinctus
TTTATTTATTTATCCTCCCCTTGCTGCTTGTGTTTTACTGTGTCCATTCGCTGTGTGTTTCTTCCGTGTCTGCTTATCTCCCCCTTGCTGTGAGGTCCTGCTGCATCAGCCCACCACGCCGCGCAGCTGGCCTGCTCTCACAAGGAGGCTCCGGGAAGCGAACCCGGGGCCTCCCGCATGGTAAATGGGGGCTCTATCGATTGAGCCACACCCGCTTCCTGCTGTGAATTCTTGCTGCATCAGCCCACTGCGCTGCGCGGGCCGGCCGGCCTGCCCTCACAAGGAGGCCCCGGGAAGCGAACCCGGGGCCTCCTATATGGTAAACGGGAGCTCTATCCATTGAGCCACACCCACTTCCTTGTACTACTTTTTAAAGATTGTTTTGGCTTTTTTCTTATTTTCTATTTAGTGCCTTGTTTGTCCGTTTTTCAGGGTGTTCTTGGACTCTCACTTATTCCTTTTATGAAATGAATAACTTATTGTATTGCCCTCTTTCTCCTCTGCTTCCCACACTAAATTCATTACATTTTTCTTGACAAAACATATAATCAAAACTATAATAGATAACTTTTTTCTTTTTTTTTTCTTTATTAGAGAAATTGTGCGTTTACAGAACAACCATGCATAAAATACAGGATTCACATACACCATCTCAAAACCAACACCTTGCCTTGATGTGTAACATTTGTTACAATTGATGATAGCACATTTTTATAATTGTACTATTACTTAAAGTCCATGGTTTAACTTAGGGATCACATGGGTAGTATAGTTTCATGGAGTTTTTCTTATTTTCTTCTGTTACCATTTATATAATCTAATATTTCCCCCTTTTAACCACATTCAGATATATATTTCAGTGCTGATAGATAACATTTTATATTATTCTTTCACACTTTAATCTACCTGAGTTTTAGTATTAAATTAATCTTAAATATATTAAGTGCTCATAATCAGCCCATTTCCAAAGTTTTCTCCAAAATCACTTGGTTGAAATAAGCTGTTCCATTACTAAATTGCTCAATAGGTGCTCATGAGAACAGTATAGCTTAAGTTATTGTTTATTTGATATTGACTTCCTATTACCTTTATGCTTGATTTCTATTTTAGTCTGCTGGACTGTCAAAAGCAATATATCAGAAATGAGTTGGCCTTTACAATGGGGATGTATTAGCTTACAAGCTTACAGTTCTGAGGCCATGAAAATGTCCAGATTAAGGCATCACCAGGCAATGCTTTCTCCCCAAAGACCGGCTGCCAGTGATCTTGGACTTGTCTGTCACATGGCAAGGCATATAGTGACATTTGCTGATTTCCTCCTTCTACTCTGGGTTTCGTTGCTTTCAGCTTCTGGTGTCTGTGATTTTCTATCAGCTTCAGTGGCTTTTGCTCTCTCTCTCTCTCTCTCCATATTCATCCCATTTATAAAGGACTCCATTTAGAGAAGTAAGACCCATCCTGGGCCATGCCTTAACTGAAGTAACCTTATCAAAAGACTCTTAATCAAAGTAACCTTATGAAAGGCAACACTCACAATAAGTTCACACCCATAGGAATGGTTCAGCTTTAAGAATATGTTTTTCTGGGGTACACAGAGTCTCAAACCACAATTTCCTATTGCCTTTATACATTATAAAGGATAAAATTTCCCTGGGTACACTGTGTCTCTTGACATTCTTAAAAATGCTGTTATATTTTTGCTTGGCTTTGTATATTTCTCTTGAGATATTTGAACCTGTCTATTTCTACTACCTTATTAGTTATTTGGTCTAAATACCAGGAAGGTCTGAGGAATTTTCTGGATGGCACTTAAGACATTTATCTGACATGATATTTTGCTTTAAGAAAATAATAGGCCTGTGCCCAGTGGGAGAATGAGACAAATTAACCCCCAGAGAGCATCAATGACATTAGTTTTTAGGATGGAAGTAACATTTTACATTTTCACATCTTAGATAATGACATATGTCTTCCAGCATGAGATGTTCTAAGCAGGCCAGACTCTGAATTCTTGAAGGATTGAGTTAATTATGTTTCCAAGTTCTACCAATGTATACACTGTTAACAACTGGAGCAATCAGAAGATGCGACTACCAAGCCTGCAACCAGAAGATGCGACTACCAAGCCTGCAACCAGAAGATGTGACTACCAAGTCGCAACCAGAAGATGCGACTACCAAGGTTTGTTGTTTCTTTGTTTTCTTAGGAAATGAAAATTACCTGCTGTGGTGGTTTGGAGCCGTATGTACTCCAGAAAAAAAAAACATGTTCTTAAATTTAATCCATTTTTGTGGGTGTGAACCCATTGTGAGTAGGATCTTTTGATGTGGCTACTTCAGTAAAGGTGTGATGGGTTTTAATCCTCTTGCTGGAGTCCTTAACAACCAGAATGAATACAGAAAGAAGGGGAGAAAGCCACAGAAGCAAGAATCTGAAAGCAATGAAATCTAGAAGAGAAGGGAGAGATAGCAGACACTGCCATGTGCCTTGCCATGTGCCTTGCCATGTGGCAGAGAAACCAAGGATCCTAGAAACTGGTCTTCAGGAATAAAGCATCACCTTTATGATGCCTTGATTGGATATTTTCACAGCTTCAAACTGTAAGCTAATAAATTGTCATTACTTAAGCAATTGCAGCCTAGGAAACTAAAACACCTGAATATATTGAAACTCCTTTTTAATTTTCCTTTCTAAATTTGTCTTCATGTATTTGAAACTTTGTCTACCTTCAATGACTAACAGGCTTTCCTAAGTGACAGATTTGAGAATAATTGAAAGGAGACATAAATGACCATATAGTCTGCCATTTTCTTACCAGAGATATGTAAAGGATTATAAATGCACAGAACAGAATGAGTATCCAGAGTTCACCCATCGTTATTTCATATAAGCTGTTCTACTCTTATATGTTATATATAACAAGAGATTCAGCAAAGATTTCCTTTAAAGGGTACATTTAATGTTAGGACATTTTGGAAATCCTCTCCTTATTCCAAATTTCTACTTTTGCATAACAGAAAATAACTATCAATTATTTTAATCAAAGAGGAATAATTTTTTCTCATATAAATTCATATACCTTGAATAAATAGGTAAATAAATCATATTTGTAGACAGAAATTCTTAAAAGTAAAATGATAGAAATTGTGAACATACTAAGTTGTTTGAAAATTTTTTAAATTTGGTTCCTAATGGAGATATAGACAAAAAAAATAAAAGGCACCCAAATAGGAAAGGAAGAAGTAAAACTTTCACTATTCACTGATGACATGATCCTATATCTAGAAAATCCTGAAAAATCTACAACAAAGCTGTTAGAATTAATACACAAGTTCAGCAAAGTGGCAGGATACAAGATTAACATGCAAAAATCAGTAACATTTCTATACACTACTGTTGTGCAACCTGAGGAGGAAACCAGAAAAAAATTCCATTTATAATAGAGACTAAAACAATCAAATATTTATGAATAAACTTAACCAAGAATATAAAAGACCTGTATTTAGAAAACTACAAAAAATTGCTAAAAGAAACCAAAGAAGACTTAAATAAATGGAAAGACATTCCATGTTCATGGAGTGGAAGACTAAATATTGTTAAGATGTCAATTCTACCCAAACTGGTTTACAGATTCAATGCAATCCTAATAAAAATCCCAATAGCCTTTTTGCAGAAATAGAAAAGCCAGTAATCATATTTATTTGGAAGGGTAAAGGGCCCTGAATAGCCAAAAATGTCTTTAAAAAGCATAATAATGTTGGAGGACTCCCACTTCCTGACTTTAAAGCATACTACTTATCTAGAGTGGTAAAGATAGCATGGTACTGGCATAAGGACAGACAGATTGACAATTGGAACCAAATCAAGAACTCAGAAATTGACCCTCACATCTACAGTCAAGTGATTTTTTACAAGTCTGTTAAGCCAACCCAGCTGAGTCAGAACAGTCTATTCAACAAATGGTGCTGGAAGAACTAGATAGCCATATCTAAAAGAAAGAAAGAAGACCCCTATCTCACACCTTATACAAAATTAACTCAAAATGGATCTTGAACCTAAATATAAAAACAACCACCATAAAACTCCTAGAATAAAATGTAGGAAAAATGTAAGAAGATCTTGTGGTAGGTGGTAGTTTCTTAAACCTTATGCCCAAAGCATGAGCAACAAAAGGAAAAAATAGATAAATGTTACCTCCTCAAAATTTAACACTTTTATACCACCAAGAACTTTGTCAAAAGGGTGAAAAGGGGAGGAAATATTTGGCAATCACAAAGCTGACAAGGGTTTAATATCCATGGTATATAAGGAGATCATACAACTCAACAATAAAAAGACAAACCATCCAATTAAAAATGGGCAAAAGACTTGAAAAGACAACTGTCCAAAGAAGAAATACAAATGGGAAAGAAACACATGAAAAAATATTCAGCATCACTAGCTTTATTAGTCAAACAAAGGGGTGCTGATGCAAAATACCAGAAATCTGTTGGGTTTTATAAAGGGTATTTATTTGGGGTAGAAGCTTACAGTCCCAAGGCCATAAAGATAAGTTACTTCCCTCACCAAAGTCCATTGCCACGTGTTAGCGGGAGATGGTGGGCAATGTCTGCGAGGGCTCCATCTTCCTCCAGTCTTGTCTTTCTCCCGTGGCTCATTTCTCTCTGAGCTCAGCTGCTCTGCTCTCTCCACAAGGCCAGCTGTAAACTATCAGGTGAACAGCTCCTCTGTCCCAGGGCTTCTGCCATTCCAGGCTCCAGGAGCAAAACTCCAGTTGTCTCCTCTGCCTTGTTGTTTTCTCTGTGAGTCCCCACCCACCAAGGGGGCAGGGACTTGACGGCCTACTGACATGGCCTAATCAAAGCCCTAGTTATAATTTAATCAAATAAAAGTGAAACATCTGAATTCAATACAATCTAAGGGTATCACTAGCCCAGAGGAACAGAACAGTTTACAAACATCATCAGTATTTCTTTTTGGAATTCATCAATAATATCAAACTGCCATTCTAGTGATTAGGGAAATGCAAATCAAAACTACAATGAGATATCATTTCACACTTATTAGACTGTCCACTATTAAAAAGTCAGTAAACTATAAATGTTGGAGAGGATGTGGAGAGGTAGAAATGCTTATTCACTGTTGGTGGAAATGTAGAATGGTACAGCTACTGTGAAGGACCGTTTGGCAGTTCCTAAGGAAGTTGAATATAGACTTGCCAGGGGACCCGACCTGGCAATACCAATGCTAGGTATATACCTAGAAGAACTAAAAACAGGGGCACGAATAGACATCTGTACACAGATATTCATTGCAGCATTATTCACAATAGCCAAAAGTTGGAAACAACCAAGGTGTCCATCAAAATGAAAAATGGATAAACATATTGTGGAGTATACACACAATGGACTGTTATGTAACAGTAAGAAGAAATGAAGTCGTGAAACATGACAACATGGATGAACCTGTAGGACATAATGTTGAGTGAAGCAAGCCAGACACAAACGGACAAGTACTGTATGATTTCCCTATCATGAACTAAATATATTATGTGAAATATAAATACATTATGTGAAAAAAAGCCTCTAAGGTAAAATGGAAAATATGAAAATTTCTTAGAATGTTTCGCTTGCTAGAAATAGCATAATTCAATAGAGCCTTGCCCAAGCAGATATTATAATATACTATATTTGAGTGAAGATCTATAGATAATACAAATGCTGTGAAAGGAACCTTTATATACAAGAGTGTTCAATACACAAAACATTTGACATTAGTTATCAACATATGCTATTGAATATATAAATATGTAACACTTGCAAAAATGTGTATTAAACATAAATCTCTATCTCACACCCTGATAAAAATGCAACTAAAGATAAAACATTTTTTAAAAATTAAATGAGAAGGAAATGCTGATAAACTCATTTATAGGCATAGACCTGAAGAAAGTTTGTTGTTGTTGTTGTTGTTGTTTTAAGCAGAGAAGCTACCCAGATAATGTAAATGAAAACGATTTTTGAAATTGTCTGCATAAAACTTATTGAAATATCTTTATTGTAAAAGGGTACATTAACTAAGTGAAAATACCAATATGGTCTGTAAAAATTATTTTATGTCACACAAATCATAAATTAATAAAGAGCTTAAAAAATAAAAACATGAAAAAGGACCTTATAAATTTTACATTTTTCAATAGGTTAAAAATTAAATAAATGCCATTTTGTAATATAGAGATATTAATAGTATATGTATATATTCATTTATATTTAAATGTTGTGTGTGGAAACAATGAGGAAGCGTCCTCATTTTGTTGGTAAAATATAAATGTTACAGATTGCACACATTTCAGCAGGGTGTGGAAAAACAAGCACACTTGTAACCCTTTTCATAATAAAATACAAGCATTTTGGAAAGTAATTTGACTTTACCAATAATCACATTTAGCTACTGAATATTTTTTCTATTGGATAAATTTATAGAAAAATTAAAATGCTACCATGACTTTGATCACTTTTAACAATTCCAAATTTTCTGGCTTTTCTTCATTCAACTTTATTATGATCATAAATTTCCAGAGACCTTTTTATAAATCTTTGCCTGACAACAGGGATATGAGGAAGGAAAGGTTCTGATTATGGGCAACATCTGTACGTGTAAGCTGGATACGATTCTAGGTCAGAGTAGACCTAGTCTACTGTACTCTTGACACTGTTGGCAGAGACATATCTGGTTCTGATGTAGGTCCCATTCAGCAGTAAGAGGCTTCCTTGGAGATTCAAAAGCCCTTGCACTCAACTAACCTCTGTGCCTGTTATATCATTTTTTTCTGTAGGGAGCTAGATAGGCATATCCCTTTACACTTTTTTTTTTTTTTTTTTGAGGTACCAGTGTTGGGGATTGAATCCAGAACATTATATGGGGCAAGCTGGCACTCAACCACTGAGCCACATTGTCTCCCTTAAAATGGGTTTTTCATTTGTTTGCTTGATGTTTGTTTTTGTTTGTTTGTTTTTAGGAGGCACTGGGAACTGAACCCAGGACCTCCCATGTGGGAAGCAGGCAATTAACCACTTTAGCCACATGCACTCCCCATATGCCTTTACTCTTGATACTGCCAAGAGGGCCCATTTACCCAAAGTGCACAGAAGCCAATACCAAGTCATCAGGATTCCGAGAAAGAGTTTATTGCATAGGCGACCAGCAAGGAGACTGGAGGCAAGCCTCAGACCAGTCTCCCTGAACAAAATTGGCACTGGGATTTTATACCTTCTGGGGAAGGTAGGCTTAAGGGAGTGGCTAAGGATGGGGTAAGATGATGTGGGCCAATCTAGTTTGGGAAAGCTGGGGTTAAACAGAGCATGCTCAGTTGCAAGTTATGCTTGGTCTTTTAAAATAGAGGCCTAGCATGGTCAGTGACTAGAACTAGTTGGAGCTGGCTTGAGCAGGTGCTATAAGGGGGAGAAGAAACAGTAACTTATCTCATGCAGCAAGCTTCCTATGAATAAATATGAAGAGGTGAGCATTTGAACAAAAGGGAAATAGAAACTTCTAGAAACTTCTACAAACACATAAAGGGGGGGGCTATTCTGAAAAGTGGGTTAGTAAGTGGCAGTTTCAAGGAGGTTGGTAAGTGACAGTTTCACTCTCCCTCTCACACACAATCCACACATGCTCAGCTGGTATGGGGTTCTATTCTCCAACAAACCTCTTCTATTCAGAAACTCCCCATTAGAAGTGGTGTTCCTCCCTAATCCTCACATGCTGCATGCAATTTTTTTAAAATTTATTGAAGTATATCACTCATGCATGAGTATACATAAACAATAAGTGTATAGCAATAGTTGTGAACTTACAAAACAAACATACATAATATCATACAGGGCTCTCATACTTCACCCTACCACAAATACCTTGCATTGCAGTTTAACATTTTTAACTAATGATTAAAGAGCATCCTAAAAATATTACTACTAACCAAAATATTTTCCCCCAGCCCACCCTATTATTATTATTTTTATATCATTTATACATGAACATACATAAAGAATAAGTGTATAGTAAAAGTTGTGAACTTGCAAAGCAAACATTCATAACATCATACAGGGGTCCCATACATCAACCCTCCACCCACACCTTGCATTCTTGTGAGACATTTGTACAAATTATGAAAGAATATTGTCAAAATCTTACTACTAATTATAGCCCTAATCTTACATAGGGTGTATTTTGCCCCCAACCCACCCTATTATTATTTTTAAAATATATTTCTATGACAGAAGCTGTAAACTTACAAAACAATCATGCACATGTGCAGAATTCCCAAACAACACCAATCAACACACTGTGGTCGAACATTTGTTACAGATTATGAGATAATATCATCCGTTTATTACCAGATCCATAGCGTACATTTGGCATACATTTTCCATACACTCCCATTATCAACACAGTATATCTTTGGCATAGATGCAAGATTATTACATTATTACATTATTACTGTTAACTACAGTCCATAGGTCACTCCAGTTATATTTTTCTCATGTTTCTCCACATTCCCACCACCCTGCAATAATGATGTACATCTGCTCTAGCTCACAAAGGACACTCTTGCATCTGTACCATCAACCACAATTCTCATTCACCTCTGGGTTAACTGTACTATTCAGTCCCTAGATTATTCTGTAGCTTTCTGTCCATTGGCATTCACATCCCTAGAGTACCATTTTCAACCACATCCCCATTTATAAACCAGCTGTTACTCACTATAATGTGTTACCATCAACTCTGTACATTTCCACACCTTTACAGTAAAGCTAAATAAAACTTCTACATACATTAAATATCAGTAGTCCATCTCAGTCCTCCTCTTATCTCCTTTAAGAATCCACTACCTACCACCAGGTCTTGAAGATATTTTCCTACATTTTCTTCTAGAAGCTTTATGGTTCTTGCTTTTAAATTTGGGTTTTTGATCCATTTTGAGTTAATTTTTGTATAAGGTGTGAGATAAGGGTCCTCTTTCCTTCTTCTGCTATGGATATCCATTTTTCTCAGCACCATTTGTTGAATGGACTGTTCTGCCTGAGCTGGGTGTGTTTGACAGGCTAGTCAAAAGTCACTTGACCATAGATGTGAGGGTCTGTTTCTGAACCATCAATTCAGTTCCAATGGTCTATGTGTCTGTCTTCATGCCAGTACCATGCTGTTTTTACCACTGTAGCTAGGTAATACCACTTAAAGTCTGGCAATGAGAGTTCTCCAACTTTGCTTTTCCTTTTTAAGATGTTCAGGATCCCTTACCCTTCCAAATAAATTTGATAATAATGGTTTCCATTTATTTAAAAAATGCTCATGGAATTTTTATTGGGATTGCATTGAATCTGTATATCAATTTGAGTAGAATTGACATACTAATGATATTTAGCCTTCCAATCCTTGAGCATGGAACGTTCTTCCAATTATTTAGGTCTTTTAAAATTTCTTTTAACAATGAGTTGTAGTTTTCTGAATGCAAGTGCTTTATATTGTTGGTTAAGTTTATTCCTGGATATTTGGATTTTATCTGTCACATTTTATTTTCACCACTCTTTTGACACTTTTAGTTACTTTTATTGATATAATCTTCATTCTAGACTCTCTTCCAGGCCTCTCTCTCCTGTCTTTTCTTTTCGGGCTGTAACGCAAATTTTAGTATTTCCTGCAAAGCAGGTCTCTTGGTTACAAACTCTCTCAGTTTCTCTTCAACTGGGAATATTCTTAACTCACCCTCATTTTTGAAAGACAATCTTGTCAGATATAAGATTCTTGGCTAGAAGTTTTTTCTCTTGCAGTATCTTAAATATATCATACCACTGTCTTCTGTCCTCCATGGTTTCTGGTGAGAAATCAGCACTTAATCTTATTGGATATCTCTTATATGTTATGCATTGTTTTTCTTTTGCTGCTTTCAGCATTCTCTCTTTATGTTTGGCATTTAATATTCTGATTAGCATGTGTCTTGGAGTTGGTCAATTCAGATTGTTTCAGATGAGAGTACGTCGTGCTTCTTCGACATGGATATCTATGTCTTTCAATAGAGTTGGGAAATTTTCTACCATTATTTCTTCAAATATTTCTTTTGCCCATTTTCTCTTCTCTTCTTCTTCTGGGACACCCATGACACATATGTTTGCATGTCTTTTGCTGTCATTTAGTTCCCTGAGACCTTGTTCAAGTTTTTCCAATCTTTTTTTCATCTGTTCTTTTGTATGTTCACTTTCAGAGGCCATTTCTTCAAGCTCACCAATCCTTTCTTCTGCTTCCTCAAATCTGCTATTATATGATTCCAGTGTATTTTTTATTTCATTTGTTGTGCCTTTCATTCCCATAAGATCTGCTATTTTTATATGTATGCTTTCAAATTCTTCTTTATGTTATCTGGAGGCTTATCTTTTTCCTTTAACTGGCCATACTTCCTGTTTCTTGGTGTGGATTGTAATTTTTTATTGGTGTCTTGGCTTCTGGCTTACTTGAGTATTTATTCTGGGTGCAGTTTTTCTCTTTAGTTTAGGGCTTCCTGCCCTTTCTCCCTTGTTGGTTGTGTAGTAGGAGCCAAGGATGTAGTTGGTGCTATAAGCTGTGGAGGCTCAAGCTGCCCTCAGTGCCCCAAGGACCAAGAAGTTTCTCCCAACTTTCTCCTTTGCCAAGGGTAGGGACAGAGTTACAGCTGTGTGGAATAATCCAAGTCATGCAGGCCTAGACTGTAGTAGCCCAGAGAGGCTGATAAAGCTTCACACCCCTTTCTCCCCTGCCTGGGGTGGGGATGGAGCTGCAGGTGTGGGCAGCAATCTATGCAATGCAGGTCCAAGATGACCACAGTTGCCCCAGTAGACTTCCCTTTATTCAGTCTGTGCCAGCCAAATGTACCTGAAGTTACCTGGATAGGCTGGTGCAGGGCCTGCCAACTTCCTCCCTGCTAGAGATGGGGCTGAAGCCTAGGCTAGGGCTGCAGGCCAATCTAGGTGATAGAAACCAGTCTCTACCATTACTGTGATTTTCAGTCAGCCTGGCTTCCCCTCATACTGGGGGTGGAGTCAAAATGGCGGCTACCAGCCTCTTTCTGGCTTGGACAGGTTCAAACTCTAGCTGTTCCCAGGGCCATACTGTAGCTGGCGGAATCTACCAATCAGCAGTATAAATCAGTGGCCAACTGCCTCTTCCTCCCCTGCTTTTGAGAAATGGAGCCTCCAATTCCTGCCACAGAATAGCTCCTGTGATGGCTTGCCCTGCCAAAGTAGGATGATCACCAGCCTTCACGGCATGGCCTGCAGTTTCCCGGAGAGGCTGGTGCAGCTCCCCCCAGCTTCCTCCCTGCCTGAAGTGGGCCTGGGGCTTAGGCTAGAGCCGCAATCTGATCTAGATGGAAAGAAGACAGTCCCTGCCAGTGCTGTGATTTTCAGTCTGTTCTGCTTCCCCTCGTGTCAGGTGTGGAGTTAAGATGGAAACTACCAGCCTCTTTCTGACTTGGACAGGTTCAAACCTTAGCTGTTCTTAGGAATATACTTTAGTCTGCTGAATTTACTAATCAGTAGCTGATGTTGGTGCCCAACTGTCTCTTCCTCTCCCATTTTTGGGAAGTGGAAGTGGAATAGCTCCCAAGGCAGCTTGTGCCTCCAGGGCAGGATGGGCACCGGCCTCCGTGGTATGGAGTGCTTTACTTAGGAATCTTCTCTGCAGATGGACAATCTCCTCCTTCCATTCTTTCAAGGATGTTGCAGGGTGCACTTCTGGTCTTCTGGAGGCCCCAAACAAGTGTTTTAGATAACTCTGGGTGATTACTAACTACCCTGTAGCAGGAGCTAATTCTAGGAGCTCCTTACTCTGCCACCATCTTGCTGGTTGTCTCCTCTGCCTGCAATTTTATTGGTCCCCTACTCAGCACCCACCTTCCTTCCCATTAAAAAGGATTCCAGCATCACACTCTATCCTCCAGAAATACTGTTTTACTAAGAACCAATTTTGGTCCAGCTTTAAATCTCCAGTTGGTAAAAGTCACCAAATAAGACTTTTGAGAGAGGAGGTAGATTGGATGACTCCAATCATTTTGAAGGTATAATAAATGTGGACTTCTGTAATTCTGTTTTCATCTATATGTACTCTCCTAAAAAGTACTTGCACTATTTACTAACCTGGGAGAGGGCCTAGTGTGACTCTTATTTGGTGATTACATGCTTAGGTTAAATCCAGGTAACTCATCCATAGTATTTCCCAGAGTGATGCATTTCCTTGCATACAACTTATAGGGGTAGTGACATTCTCTATCATACTGAACAAATAGTTTTCTTATTCTTACCCTTCCTCTGGCACAAATTGAATAAAATATGCATAATTTTCTTCATGAAGTTATATTAAATAACCCACATGTCTAATATTCCCTTTTCTGGTTAATTTTTAAAACTTGGAGTCTACTGTAATAGGCACTCTCTCCTGCTCTAATACCTGCTGATGAGTAAGAGGGGAAACATAGTGTATGGGACATAAAGGGTCATGTTAACTTTAATTCTAGACTTCATTTTAATTTTCCCTCAAATATCACGCACCAGTTTTGCCTAGGTATATAATTCACAGAACCACTATAAGCTATTGTTCACTTTAGTATAATAAAGGAGCATATCTACAGCTAAGATTTTGTGTTCTTTCATTAAATTAGCATTGATGAAATCTAGACTCAAAGATCCCTTTTAAATCCTAAGTTTCTTCACTATTAAAAAAGGTAGGTTTAGATTAGGGTGACAAATGTAAGTCTAATACACAACTTAAGTGCAGGTAGTTTTCATAATTTATCCCAGATATTTATGACAGCCTTATGAAAGAGGAATTATTACTATCATGTGGAAAATCAGGAAATTGTGGATTAGAAAGTCTGTATATTATTTTAAGGTTATTCACTGGTAGATGGGATTTGAATTCAAGTCTTTAGAATTCCAAAGTTCTTTCCACTGATCCAGTAAACTGGTTAATTAGGAAGAAAATAACTGGTTAAATCGAGTCCTACTTCAGAGGCCTTACTTACCTATGATGTAAAAGCTAAATTTTTGAACATATAATTTTGTTCTTTTTTTCCCCCAATTTTTCTTTCTATTTTTCTCTCCTGTCATATGTCTCACCTGTTCCTAATATTCACACCCTGTCTTCTAGTCAAGGATCCTCCAAACTGGGAGCACCTGAGATTTGTCTGAGCGCTATTAAAACATACCTATGACCAAACTTAATTTAGGAAATACTCATTCACAATCTTGGTGGAGGAAATGGACATTTGTAATTAAGGTCTCCAGCATATGTTAATTCTTGTTTGTGATTTGTAGTATAGTTTTACAAGATGTTAACATTGGGAAAAACTAGTTAGAGGGTATTCAGCAAAGTTCTGTATTATTTTTTGTAACTGTATGTGAATCTATAATTATCTCAAACTAAAAAGTTTAATTAAAAATTTTTTAGTCTAATTTACTTCTAGTGTGGCAAAATACTAAGGATCTAACACATCTCTAAAGTAACAGAACATGGTTTTCTTTTTCTTTCTTTGATACTCTTGTCCTTTCCAACTCACTTGCTTGGAAGGCTTTTATATATATTCTCTATCTTAGTATCTATAATCACTCTTATTATCTTTCTTCTTCCCCATACTACTTGTTTCTTTTGATCAAATTGTCCCTAAACCTCCCGCTGAGAGAAGATCTATGGATAACTCCTTGTGAGGCACCTCCCATGACCAAATTTATAGCCTCCAGGCAGAACACAGAATAACTGTAAGTCTTATCTGTTCTGGACCATTTATCTTACCTCCATCATGTTCCTTACTCATGCATCAATAAAGGAGACTCAGTTGGGCAGAGAACAAGGAGGAAAGGAGAACAAAGTTGTCACCATCTCCAGAACTGTTGATTTAAATCTCCACTATTTTTGTTATGGCTAGGTCAAGCAAGCAATCTAGGGACTTTGCTGAGAAACTGCTCCAGATTACTTCTTCCTTAATGTACTGCTTTTATTAACTAAGGAAATACTGAGATTCAAATGTGGATTTTTTTAAAGATATAGGCTTATGGTCAAGTGATTTTTTTTTTTAAGATTTATTTTATTTATTCATTCCCCCCACCTTGTTGTTTTGCACTCGCTGTGTGCTCTCTGTGTCTGCTTGTCTTCTCTTTAGGAGGCACCAGGAACTGAACCGAATCCATGTGGGAGAGAGTGCTCAATCGCTTGAGCCACCTCAGCTCCCTGCTTTGTTGTGTGTCTCATTGTCTTTTCTCTTTCTGTCTCCTTGTTGCGTCATCTTGTTGCCGTACCTGCCCATTGCACCAGTTCACTGTCTTGCTCATCTTCTCCAGGAGGCACTGGGAACTGAACCTGGGACTACCCATGGGGTAGAGGGGAGCTCAATCACTTGAGCCACAAATG
This sequence comes from Cabassous unicinctus, assembly GCA_029593785.1. Classification (NCBI taxonomy): domain Eukaryota; kingdom Metazoa; phylum Chordata; class Mammalia; order Cingulata; family Chlamyphoridae; genus Cabassous; species Cabassous unicinctus. The sequence goes on from JAQZBX010007189.1 coordinate 14,437, forward strand.
CTTCCTGCGTTTTTGTTTTTAATGCAGTCAATTTCCTTGTGGACTGACCAAAAGTGTTGATAGAGCTAGTAGCATATTCTTTGTGTGCAAAAAACGTCGTTGCCCTGGGTTTTCTCTCAAATTTCTAGGAGGCCTTCTTTCACATGTTAAAACTTGCTGAATCCAAGTGTGAAAGACAAATTGGCATTACAGACTATAGCGTTTTATTCTGGTCACCAAAGTTTTGCTGAAGCAAAGGAAGCCAAAACAGAAGTAGTTTTGATGTTCCAGGGATGGCAAAGGATTTTTACAGAGATAGAAAAGAAATTAGCTTGATGCTAACTGATTGGACCAGTGTTTGTCCATAGTGATAGATTTAGGGCCGGTGGGCTTTATTTTGTATTGGGTCAAAGGTAATGAAGTAGGAGCTTGACTGTCTCTCTGGGTCAGCTGCCTTGGTAGGGCTTTCAAATTTCAAAAGAGAAAGAAGACACTCCAGAAGGCCTGGGATTTTTGGTTCTGAGGGGTCCCAGGGCTTTCTCTATATAGTTTTATAATTTTTCCCCTTTTTGGTCATGTCCTTAGTTATAAGGGCTTGACCAAAGATGTAGCTCACTACCAAAAGTCTCTCATGTTTCATCATGGCTTACACAGGTTTCCTAAAGTTTGGGATTTTCATCATCCCATTCACACTGGTTTTGTATCATCACTTGTATCGTTTATTGAGTTAGTGGTTGTATACTAGCATTTTAAGAGTAGAGTGATCTGACAATGACTGAGGGATGTTATGAAAATAATTAAGAGGGTAACAAGTGCCCTTATTAGGATATCTCTGAGCCAACAGCAAATAGCTGGGACTCCTCCTGTGCCATTAGCAAAGGTGAGGACTAATTCATGGTTTAAAAACATGAACCTAGAAGCCAACCAAAAAGAATCAGGTCAATCAGTTAACTGATTTGGATGTTTCTCTAGCATGGGCTTCTGCTGCCTCTACTTCTTGATAATCATCCTCCTGACTGGCATTTACAAATACACAGCACTGGGTCCTAATTAGTATGTACACACCTGCTTGGAAGACAAACTATAGTCTCATGCCAATCATTTTTGTAAACTTATTTTGAAAAGTTTCAATGCTTTGTCAGCTGGTAAACTGATGGTCTGCCTTAGGTAGGCGAGAGATTTCTCTAACTCTAAAGCTATCTTTTCTAACACCATCTGTAATCTTATAGTGTATTTTCCAATATAGGAGATACTTTCTCCAATGACAAAGAAAACAATAGCAAGAAGAGAACATCCAGTTTAGTCTAGGTTATGGGTTTTTCCATGATCTATTTAGTGCTGCTTCTAATCTGGCAATAATCTCTTCATGACATTTTATAGTATGGGAAGTGCTTATAAGGGCCTTCATGTTTCTAAATTTCCCTTTTGGAACCTTATAAATAATCATTTGGTGAACAGCAGAAGCTATAGAACAGGAACTAATCCAGTTTACAAGTAGTACTTTAGTACTGTGTATGTCTTGTGTCCCCATACAAAATAATGTCTTAAAAGAGCTTAATAGGGTACCTATTGCCTTTAAGGAAATGGAATATTGGCATTTCACACATGTAGTCAAATAATCAAGAAAGATATGGGCCATTTCATTGTATTATCAAAAATTTGGTTGTATATATTTGTAGTATTCCTTTATTACCCTTTTAGTGTTCTAGGGATTAGTAATGAATCCTCCCTAATTTCTGATAATGGTAATTTGTATCTTTTCTTTTTTCTTTTATTATTTTACTTTATTGATGGCTGTATAATTGGACTTTGTCTAGGTTCCTGACTAAGTTACAAGAAATGAATTTCAAGAGCATTTCAGGTTGATTAGGCCAGTAATTTATTAAGGTAGGGAGGGAAGAGAAATGGGAAGAAATAACAGATCATGGGTCCTAAGTAGAAAGGAAGGGGATGAAAAGTGATAAAGAAGACCGATTTACAGACAACAATTTCCCATTATAGATTATAAATACCCAGGTTTTACTTGCTTGTTGATCCATTTGAGGGGTACACAGCAAGAATAGGGTGCAGAAGGCAAGAATAGGGGTCCAAAGTCAAGAGAGAGAGAGACATTCAGCCTTTGTGCTTGCTTTTAAACCATGAATTAGTCCTCCCCTTTGCTAATGGCACAGGAGGAGTCCCAGCTATTTGCTGTTTTGATTTATTACCCCACCCATCAATCTCCCAGGAAGACCCAATGATAAGGTCTCTGGAGAATATCCAGGGCTTCTCCTAGCTTCTGGAGGAAATCTCATTCTGAATGACAGAATTTTGTGAGGGTCTTCCAGCAGCCTTCTTGGGGATATCGATGTCCACATGGACTTCTTGCCAGTTCCAGATCCATCCATTGATTTCCTATTTTACTAGCCTGCTTCATTCCCCTCTGAGAGTTTACACCTTTATTCTTAAAGGGGTGCTGAAGGGAAATGGTCATTCTTCTGTAATTACTTCCAGGTGGCCAGGGGCATTAGGCCCTATCTGACAAGGTGAAAAAACCCTCTGGCTATTCTATCTCATTTGGAGGAAAACTGATCTGGCATCTGGGGTGAAGCTGAATGAAGTCCCCATATGGCTAACAAGATGTTGATTCTGGAAGAAATAAACTTGATTAGAATTTTGAGGATATGTGGTCCCACTAAGAGGATACTGGACCACAATAGTAGAAAAGGCCAGGTGCCTGTAAAGGCTGCATTTTCCCAAAGTTGATGGGAAACAGTATTATTCTTTTAGTTATTTTATGCTGTTGGTTAACTCTAGAGAGAAAAGGCATTGCCCTTTATAGTTAAGCTATAAGAGATGAAAACAGACAAGGTTTTTTAAAGGGGTGCCTTGGTTGTCCTCCCTCTAGCAAGGCATTTGGGCTAGAGTTAGAGGAAACAGCTGTATTTGACACAGACACTACTTAGCTTTGTCCCTTGAAGAGGTATTTCAGGTCATCCAATCACTGGCACTCATACGTCCTGTCAGATTCTTCTGGTGAGCTGACACTTCCTTGGGCAGCTGGCTTCACTCAAAATAAGTGCACCAATCTGGAAATTCCTTTAACTTTAATACCTATGGGAGTGATCAGAAATACAGAGTAAATCTCCTTCCATTTTGGCTATAATTGAGAGAGAGGCTTGTTTTCTTGCCAAGTTTTGATCAGAGCCTGATTTCCAGGTCCTGGGTGAGGAAAGGTTGTCCATGGACCATCTCAAAAGGGCTAAGCTGAAGTGAGTCTTAGCCAACTTGTTTGCTATTTCCCTTCTGGTGGGAAATGCTTAGGCCTGGCAGGATAACTGTGGGTTTGCCAGTCCTCCCCAGGGTGTGAGTGGAACAGGTTCTGGAACAAGGGCTAAGAGGGATACCTGGGTTAAGCACATTCATTAACTACTTAGAAAATGAAGTTTACCAGGAATTTTAACATGTTCAATGTCTCTCTGTATATGATCTAGAATAGAGGCTGCTCTCGGCTATACTGTGGCCATGTAGAACAGCAGTAGACAGAATTTCCTGATTTCTGAGAAGACACTCCTATGGGGACCATGCCCATTATTCTAGGAAGAATGAAGAAGCAATTTTTTAGTCAACTGACTGGATTTTCCAGAGTTCAAGTCTGACTAAAATGTTTACAACACCAAATAATTTGGAGCTGATGCTCTGGTCTCAGTGTCCTGAGAATTTAATCCAGAACCCTGCCGATGGGGATTCCCATGGCTGATCTAGGTCTTGGGGGATGCCTGAAACTCCAAAGTTCAGACCAAAGCACCCAAGATGGATTGTGGGAGACATTGGGGCAGTTACTCAAATTGAAGTGCCTGAGCAAGGTCTCAGGGGACATTTGGCTGCCCTCTGAACAGAAGGGCCCAAGGAATGGGGGCCGTTCAGAATTTACTGCTCTGGTTCTTGGTACCCCTACATTCCAGGGTCTGAGAATGACTACACTGTTACCCAAACAGAAGTGCCTGAGATAAACCTCATGGAACGTTTGGCTGCTCTCTGAATTATAGCGCCCAAGTCTTCCTAGGTCTTGGGGGACATTCAGAGTTACTTCTCTGGTTCTCACCACCACGGGAATCACAGAGACCCTACCACCAGGTGTTTCCAGGGCTGTTCTGGACTTGGAAGACAGACTGAAGAGATAAGATGCCCTCCAAGCTGAATATTCTCCTTCCTGGAGAAGGGGCAGAAAAAAACCTTCTTCTACCTATTTTTACAGAGGTCTTAAAAAGCAGTCCTAGAAACTGGGAGTTTCTCAGTTATACCAGCCATCAAAAGGCCATTAAGTGATTAGAAATCAATTGTTCTGGCTAACAGGCCTTGGGGCCCTGAGGCAATAACTTCCTTGCTAGCAAAGGCATTTTCAGTTTTATAGTTTTTAAAACATTCCAAAGCATTTTAACACAAACCTGTAATGAGAAATTCAGTAGTAGGAAGTAGGGAGATAAAACATAGGTAAAGGTTAATTATGAAGGGAGACCTGACCTGTGACCCCCTTGGGGAAGGAAACTATCATGGCATCCATCTTTGACCCCACCTGCTGCCTTCGCACCACATCCCAGACCAGGTATCTGGGTGTGGTCAATAGGAAGGTGAGCCTGCAAAGATGTGGACCCGCGGGGAGGTGCAAGCCCCCAGCTCTGAGTCTTTGCCACTGCCACCCAGAAGAGAGGATGGGAGAAGGCAATGGTAGTCAGGCCCGAGGACAAAGCCAGATGCCTGCTAAAAGGGCTTGAAAAAGCAGATTAGCAGTACTTGGAGTTTGGCCAGGGGACTTCTGTCTCAGCAGGGTCCTGCTTTGAGCCCCTGCTCTGTGCCCCAGCCCTCCCGATCGGGGACAGATCTCACAAGCCTGGATGCGCGGCACAGATGCACAGAGTTCCTGCTCCCTGGCCTCCTCCCTCCTGGGATTACGTCCTATGGGGGTTTATAGATGAACCCATTTAAAATGGACAACCAAAAGAGGGCATTAAACAGGTTGTAGGCCATAGTTTCATTTACCAATAACCTCTTGGCTGGCTCACCAAATATATAACTGGATTTTGTCTACAGTCTTTTTTTTTTTTTAATAATTTTTTTAAAAAGACACTAAGATTACATAAATGTTACACAAAAAATTTAGGGATTCCCATATGTCCCATTGCCCACACCTCCCACACCCTCCCACATAAACATCCTTCATTAGTGTGGCACATTCATTGCAATTGATAAACACATCCTTGGGCTTTGCCATTAAGCATGGACCCTAGTTCACATTGTAGTCTACACTCTCTCCACGCAGTTCTGCATGTTATGTAATGATATAAAATGGCCTGTATCTGTCAATTCAATGTCATTCATGATGATTCCCAAGTCCCAAAATAGCCTCAATATTACAAATTTTTCCCTCTCCCTGCCCCCAGAGCCACCAGTTGCCACTGGCTCCACATCAATGCTCTAATTTCTTCCATAACTAGAATCACAATATGTCTATAGTAGAATACCAGTAAGTCCACTCTAGTCCATAGTTCTTTCCCCAATCCTGAGGATTCTGGGATGGTGAAGTCCACTCCATCTGTAATTGAAAGGGGGCTTAAATCCCATGCGGAAGATGGGTGGGACTATCTTGTTTGCAGTTGGAGACTCTCTCTGTTCCTTGGGATGGTCGTTGTCCATCATCATCTCCTTGTTAGTTGTCCTGGGTGAGTCCAATGAGCTGTAGAGTAGGTGTTGCAACTCCACTGAGGTTCTGGGCCCAGCAGACACATGGACAGCCCAAGACTTGAGTCTCTTGGATGTATACCTACAAACTCCAGCACAAAATATAGGTTTAAATAGAAGGGACAGATGAGCCAGGTGTAGGGAAGCCATAATTGAGGCCAGCTCTGTCACTCTAAGGAGCACAAACTCCAAAGTAGGCCCCACTAGCAAGGCATCAAACTCTGGATCTATCTGCCCTGACCATAGAACCTGTGTGTCTCCAGAGCCCTCAGAAGCCCCACTATTTGGGGGTAGTATCCACTTTGGCAGTCTATGAGATCCTGCTGAGATGTGCATAAGCGTTACCTCTGGGATGATCTCCTGACTCAATTTGAAGTCTCTTAGCCATAAAACTCATTTGTGTTTAACTTTTCCTCCTTTTATTCGAGGTCTTTTTCCAGTTGCATTGCTAGTTGGTGCTTGGTAGTAATCCCTTAGTGCCAGGGAGGCTCATCCCTGGGAGCCATATCCCATGCTGGGAGGAATGTAATGCATTTATATGCTGAGTTTGGCTTAGTAAGAGGCCACATATGAGCAACAAGGAGGATCTCAGGAGGCAACACTTAGGCACCTCACAACAATAGGCTAAGTTTCAATTTCAAGAGCAAAGGTTCATAAGCATAGTCTTCAATATCAAGGGCCTATCAGTGGATCATACTTCTTCGCCAGTCATTGCCCCTGCACTTGAGAGACTGTTGAGAATGTGGCAGAGCTCTCCTGGATGGGAAATCAATATTTTCTGGTTTATTGTGTGAATCTCCACCCACTGTGACAATGCCCCATGAACATTTGAATATTTTTATATACCTTATATGTATGCCCAGGTGAACTTCCTCCCATGTATCCCCCATCACTGACACCCCACACAAATGATCCTCCTCTGCCCTAGTTGTAACCCTTCAGTGATCCAAAGCTTCTTCAAAAATGAAGCCATTAAAATAGCCAAATACAATTAATAGGAAAATGAAATAATAATGATAAGTTTAAATATAAAAATTAAATACATAAAAATTTTAAAAAACTAAAAATCAAATAAAATTAAAAGATTGGTATGTTAAAAAGTAATGAAAATATTTAAAACAAATTTTTTGACATTTTGCCTTTCATCACTGTAATATCTGGTGTTATCTCTGTAAGGTGGCATTTTCTTCCTTTTATTCCCCAGTGTCTTACTATTTTACATTTTGTTTCCAAAGAAGTTTTCGATCACTGTAAATTCACATAAAGAATACAGGGCACTCTCATATACCCCAAATTCTCCCTTTTTCCTCCACCCTGTATTAATACCTTTTTATATGTGGATGTACCTTTGTTATAACTGATAGACAAATAGTGAAACATAGCTACTAAACATGGTCAATGGTTTACATTATGGTTTACATTTTAGACCATACACTTTTATAAATTTTGATGGTATTTAACATGGCCTGTGTCCAACAGTGTAAGATCACATAGAAAACTTCCATTGCCTACTAAATACCCCCTGTTCCATCTATTCCAATCCTTCCTCCCCCACCTGTTGGGGCCCATGGCAACCCCCTGGCTTCACTCCTTGGATGACAAGATTCATAGTTACATGCAACAACACTGAGGTATTGACACACTGGATTGTCCTCTCCTATTAGGAACTGCCCATGCTCTCGAGAGACTTTTGCCTCTCTATTTGTAAAAAATTCGGTCTTCCCAAGGATGGGAGTCCAACTCCATCCCACTCATTATGTGGGTCTCCTCCCACTGATACAATACATTATGACAAAATGATCACTGACACACTCCCTAGAAGCCTGTTCCAGGTGCACCCTGTCCCAATTGCGCCCCCATCCAACACACTAAACGAGTAACATTTCCTTGTTATAGTACAATAACAGCATTCCCAACTTTATACTTTCAACCACATACCAGCCAATCCCCGGTGTCCACCTTGTCCTTCTCTCAACCATTCCCCCAGTTCCCTGGACCTTCCAACCCACCCTGTCCAATCTACCCACCTGTCAAACCTGCACTACCCAACCCAGTAATATCAGTACCCTCCTGTCATATCCCTTCAATACACAGCTAAACACTTTTACCTTACCATAGATTACAATCTTATTGGCTCAAAACCTTCTTCTCTCTTTCTATTTCCTATAAACCTATCTTCCAGATAATAGCTCTCTGAGTCTACTCAATTTGCTTAATTCATATCAGTGAGATCATGTACAGTTCATCCTTCAAAGCCTGGCTTGCTTCACTCAACATAAGGTCCTCAAGATTCATCCGTGTTATCCAGTGTGTTAGCACTGTATTCCTTCTTACAACTGGATAATATTCCATTGTATGTATGTACTACATTTTGTTTATCTATTCATCTGTTGATGGACATTTGTTTGATTACAACTTTTGGCAATAGTGAATAATGCCTCTATGAACATTGCTGTGCATATATCTGTTCATGTCTTTGCTTTTAATTCTTCTGGGTGTATACACAGCAGTGGAATTACTGGCTCATATGGCAGTTCTATAGTTAAGTTTTTTGAGGAACTGCCAAACTGTCCTCCATAGTGGCTGGACCATTCTACATTCCGACCAGCAATGGATGAGGGTTCCTCTTCCTCCACATCCTCTCCAAAACTTATAGTCCTTTGTTTTTATAATAGCCACCAGTCTAATGGGTGTAAGATGGTATCTCATTGTAGTTTTGATTTGCATTTCCCTAATAGCTAGTGACATTGAGCATCTTTTCACGTGTTATTTAGCCATTTGTATTTCTTCCTTGGAGAAGTGTCTTTTCAGGCTGCTTGCCCATTTTTAAAATGAGTTATTTGTCTTTTTATTTTCAAGGTATAGGATTTCTTTATATATGTTGGATATTAGGCTCCTATCAGATATAGGGTTCCCAAATATTTTCTCCCATTGGGTAGGCTGCCTTTCTGGTTTCTTAATAATCTCCTTTGAGGTGCAAAAGTTTTTAATTTTGAGGAGATGCCATTTATCTATTTTTTCTTTCGCTGCTAGTGCTTTGAGTGTGAAGTTGATGAAAATCATTTCCTATTACAAGGTCCTGTAGATGCATCCCTACATTATCTTACAAGGTCTTTTTGGTATTGCCTCTTATATTTAGATCTTTGATCCATTTTGAGTTGATTTTTGTATAAGGTGCGAGATGGTGTTCCTCTCTCATTCTTTTGGATATGGATATCCAGTTCTCCAAGCACCACTTGTTTAAGAGGCCATTCTCTCCCAACTGAGTGGGCTTGGTGGCCTTGTTGAATATCAGATGACTGTCTATGCGAGGATCTATATCAGAACTCTCAATTCAGTTCCATTGGTCAGTGTGACTATCCTTGTGCCAATACCATGTGGTTTTACACATGGTTTTACCATGTGTAACTTTGTAGTGTGTTTTAAAGTCAGGTAATGTGATTCCTCCAATTTCATTTTTCTTTTTCATGTCTTTGGCTATTCAGGGCCTCTTGCCCTTCCAAATAAATTTCATAGTTAAATTTTCTGATTCACTAAAACATGCTGTGTTGATTTTTATTGGGATTGCATTAAATCTGTAGATTAGTTTGGGTAGGATAGACTTCTTAATGATATTTAGTCTTCCTACCCATGAGCAGGGAATATTCTTTCATTTATTTAAGTCTTTTTTTAATTCCTTTAACATTTTTGTGTAGTTTTCTGTATATAAGTCTTTTACATCTTTAGATAAATTTATTCCTAGGTATTTGATTCTTTTAGTTACTATTGTAAGTGGTATTTTTTTCTTGATTTCCTCCTCAGATTGCTCATTATTGGTGTACAGAAATGCTACTGATTTTTGAGCATTGATCTTATAGCCTGCAACTTTACTGAATTCATTTATATGTTCTAGGAGCTTTGTTGTATGTTTCTCTGGGCTTTCTATGTATAGAATCATGTCATCTGCAAAAGTGAAATTTTTACATCTTCCTTTCCAATTTGGATGCCTTTTTAATCTTTTTCTTGCCTCAGTGCTTGAGCAAATACTTCTGACACAATGTTAAATAGGAGCCTTGATAGTGTGCATCCCTGTCTTGTTGCATGATCTTAGAGGGAAATCTTTTAGGATTTCACCATTGAAGATGATGTTAGCTGTGGGTTTTTCAAATATGCCATTTATCATTTTAAGAAAGTTTCCTTCTATTCCTATCTTTTGCAGTATTTTTATCAGGGAAGTGTGCTGTATTTTGTCAAATGCTTTTTCTGTTTCTATAGAGATGATCATGCAATTTTTTTCTTTTGATCTGTTTATGTGGTGTATTACATTGATCAATTTTCTTATGTTGAAATATCCTTGCATACCCAGGATGAAACCCACTTGGTTAGGCTGTATAATTCATTTGATATATTGTTGAATGCAATTAGCCTGTATTTTCTTGAGGGTTTTAGCATCTATGTTCATTAGAGAGATATGCCTGTAATTTGAAGGAGTTAAATTAAAGGCCATGACTCATGACAGAAAGCAGGCCACCTTGGGACAGGTGTCTCTAGTCTCAAGACACTAAGATAAGATCTGGCATGAGCCTGATGGAGAAGCATTCTGTGCTTCAAGGAATGTATCTGTTATATGTCAGATAATGATTAACAAGGTCTGTTATGTGCAGGAATGTAAGGAGAACTGAACCATTAACCCTAAAGATTTGCTGACTTTAGTAACTTGTAACCTGTCATGTATCTATTACATTTGCACATGCACACACCTATTTTCTTTGTTCCAAAGCTAAATAAAAGCCATTATGTTTTATGCAGCGGGGCTGTCCTCCCCTTGGATGGAGGGTCCCTTGACCCTGGCTATCTCTTGTTTCTTTCTCATCCGTGGCACCGTTTTCACGGACCTAGTTCCTGAACATCAACATTTTGTTTGGCTTTTGGTATTAGGGTAATATTGGCATCATAGAATGAGTTAGGCAATGGTCTGTCTACTTCTATTTTTTGGAAGAGTTTAAGCAGGTTTGGTGTTAGTTCTTTCCAGAATGTTTGGTAGAATTCACCTGTGAAGTCATCTGGTACTGGGGTCTTCTTTGTTGGGAGGTTTTTGATGACTGAGTTTATCTCTTTACTTGTAATTGGTCTGTTGAATTCATCAATTTCTTCTTTTGTCAATATAGGATGCTTGTGAGTTTCTAGGAGTTTGTCCATTTTCTCTAAATTATCATTCTTGTTGGTATATAATTTTTCAAAGTATCCTCTTATGATATTCTTTATTTCCATGGGGTCAATGGTGATATCCCCCTTCCTCATTTCTTATTTTGTGTATTTGCATCTTCTCTCTTCCTTTCTTTGTTAGTCTGGCTAAGGGTTTGTCACTTTTATTGATCTTCTCAAAGAACCAGCTTTTGGTTTTGTTTATTTTTTCTAGAGCTTTCTTTTTTTATATTTCATTTAGTTCTGCTCTAATCTTTGTTATTTCCATCTTTCTATTTCTTTTGGGGTTAGTTTGTTGTTCTTTTTCTAATTCCTCCAGGTGTGCAGTTAGGTGTTTGGTTTTAGCTCTTTCTTCTTTTTCAATATATGCATTTATGGCCATGAATTTCTCTCTCAGTACCACTTTTGCTGCATCCCATGGTTTCGTTATGTTGTGTTGTCATTTTCATTCATTTCAAGGTAGTTACTGATTTCTTTTGAGATTTCCTCCTTGACCCACTCTTTGTCTAATAGTGTGTTATTCAACTTCCATATCTTTGTGACTAATCTGGTACTCTGGCCCTTACTGATTTCCAATTTCATTCCATTCTGTTCAGAGAAATTATGTTGTATATTCTCAATCTTTCTGAATTCATTGAGATTTTTTCTGTAGCCTAGCATGTCATCTATCTTGGAGTATGATCTATGTGCACCCGAGAAGAATGTATATCCCACTGTAGTTGGGTGTAGTGTTCTGTATATGTCTATTAGATCCAGATCTTCTAATGTATTAATCAAAGTCTTTGTTTATTTATTGATTCTTTGTTGAGATGTTCTGTCTAATGGTGATAATGGTGTATTAATGTCCCCCACTATATTTCTAGAGGCATCTGTTTCTCCACTTAGTTCTTCCAGTGTTTGCCTCATGTATTTTGAGGCAACCCTGTTAGGTGCATAAATGTTTATGATTTTTCTTTCTTCTTGAAACATTACCCCTTTCACTAATACATAGTGTCCGTCTTTGTCTTTTATCATAGTTTTGCATTTAAAGTCTATTTTGTCCAATATTAGTATAGCCACTTCTGCCCTTTTTTGGATATTATTTGCTTTTAAGATTGTTTTTCAGCATTTCACTTTCAGCTTCCTTGAATCCCTGGGTCTAAGGTGGGTTTCTTGTAGACAACATATAAATGGGTCACATTTCCTTAACCATTCTGCTGGTCTGTGTCTCTTGACTGGTGAGTTTAATCCATTAAAATTCAGTGTTATTTCTTTCAAGGAATTACTTTCATTGGCCATATTTTCTTTGTTTTTATTTATGTTGTGTGTTGTTTTTATTTCTCTTTTTGTCTTTTTAGTTGCTATTACACTTTCCTCCAACTCTCTCTCTCTCTCTCCTGCTTTTTTCTTTCAACTTGCAGAACTCCATTTAGTATATCTTGTTGGGCAGGTTTCTTATTGGCATACTCTCTTAATTTCTGTTTATCTGTAAATATTTTGAACTCTCCCTCATTTTTGAATGCCTGCTTTGCTTGACAGAGAATTCTTGGCTGGAAGTTTTTTTTTTTTAGTACCTTAACTATGTCATACCACTGCCTTCTTGCCTCCATTGTTTCAGATGAGAAATCAGCACTTAATCTTATTGAGCTTCCCTTGTATGTAATAGTTCTTTTTTCTCTTGCTGCCTTCAGTATTTTCTCTTTGTCTTGAGCATTGGACAGTTTGACAAGTATGTCTTGGAATGGGCCTGTTGGTATTTATAATTTTGGGGGTGAGCTGTGCTTTCTGGACTGGTACATTCATCTCCCTCAAAAGGGTTGGAAGTTTTCAGCCATTATTTCCTCCAACACTCCTTCTGTCCCTTTTCCCTTCATTTCTCCCTCTGGGATGCCTATAATGTGAATGTTTGTGCATTTTGTGTTGTCATTCAAATCCCTAATTCTCTGCTGGGTTTTTAAAAATCTTTTAATCTATCTTTTCTACTATCTGTTTGATTTCACATGTACTGTCTTCCACATAACTGATTCTTTCCTCTGCCTGTTAAAATCCACTGTAATGTGCTTCCAGTGTCTTTTTGATTTCTTGGCTTGTGCCATTCATCAGCATCATATCCATTATCTTTTTACATATGTTTACAATTTCTTCATTATTTTCTCCCAGTTTCTTCTGAATATCCTTGATCTCCTCCTTCACTTATTAAGTTGGTCCATGATATTTTTTTGGACAGCTCTGATTAGTTGTTCATTATTCTGCACCTCTTCCTGGCTTTTAATCTGTTCATTGGACTGGGCTATGTCTTCCTATTTCTTAGTATGGTTTATAATTTTTTTTTGCCCTCTGGTCATCTTTTTATGTGATGGGTTTATTCAGTTGATTAGCTTCTCTCTTTAGGGTTTTATTTAATTGCTGTTTTTTTGTGTGTGTTAAGTTTTCTCTTTGACACTTTGTTTTTCTTATTCTATTTCATTGCTGTTGCCTATGTTCCATTGAAGGAAAAAAATTAGGGCTAGAGAAATTGAAAGAGGTAAGAAAAGTGAAAGATAATAATAATACTAATTGTTAGAAGAGGGACCATTTAAGACCTTGGAAAATGAATATTTAACTCATTTAAGCAATGTAGAGTGATAGGAATAAAAAAGTGGGGTACCAACAATGAAGTGGGAAACCAAATAGAGAATAATTTATAGACTGAATTGAAAGGCCATTATGATGAGGAGAAAGAGAAAGAGATAAGAAAAGACAAAAAGAAAAAAGTTAATAAAAGGAAGAAAATAGGATAGATGAGGGAGAAATAAAAGCCAGAAAATTTGAGCACTAAACAAAGAGAGGTAGAATGTAAGAACAATGACAGAAAGCAAAAGATAGAATGATGAGGGAAGGAAAAGAGATAGCATTGGTATATAAAATCAGTATACACAAAAAAGGGGAAATCAAGGCAGAGGAAACACAGTAACTAAGAATCAAGCTAGCAGCACCTTGAAGAATTTATCTCTTTGGCAGCTCCCTCCAGATCAATGCCCTGAAGCCTCCTACTCTGTGGGTTCCCAAAACAGCTCACTGGAGCAGGATCTTGCCCCTACTCAGCTGAATTTTTGTGAGGGAGATCTGCCTGTGTTCCTTTAAGGAAAAAAAAATAGGACCAGAGAAAAGGAAAGAGATAGGAAGACAAAAAGAATAATAGTAATGGTAATAGTAAAATGAAGGAGAGCAACATACAAGACCTAGGAAGTTGAAAAATTAACATGGGTATGAAGCACAGAGAAATAAGATTAGGGAAGTGGAATAGAAACAAGAAACAAGAAACAGAATAGAGAAAAAATATATAGAATGAGTTAAAATGCTGGAATGGCAAGAAGAGGGGAAAAGAAAACAGATAAGAGAGAAAGAAAAAAGTAAAAAAGAGAAAGTATGCAGAGAAAAAGGGAGAGAGGGAGAAATACAATCAAGAAAAATTGGAGACCAAATAAAAGATGTTGAATGAAAGAACAACAGAAACAAAAGATATAAAGATGAAGGATTGAAAAGAAATAGCATAGGTAGAATAGATCAGTAATGAAAAGAATAAAAGAAAAAGAAAGAGAAATAAACAAGCAGAGAAAGAAAGGGAGGGGATACAAAATAAGAAACAAGACAGCAGCAACTCATTTTTTAAAAACAAGGAGACAGGAGAAAATAAAATAATAAACATGGAAATACAGCCTTCTTTCTTAGACTTTTAAGATCTTCTCAGGCTGCTGATGCTCCTCAATCACTCACCCTGCAGCCTGCCCTCTGCAGGTTTTGAACTGGGTTTTAGTGAATAAATTAAGGGAAATAAAAGAAAAATGAAGCTTTTCTTTTTTTAAATAAGACATCCAAGAAAAGCTATTACAAAGAAAATGTCTATATGTTCCCTGTCATAAAGTTTCAGCTGGATGTCTGATAACCTGGTGGATCTCTTCTCAAGGGATAGCAAGGAATTGAACCAGGGACTTCATATATGCTAGGCCAGAATTCTTCCATTGAGCTATTCTGAGTCCTTGGGTTGATTAGCCTTTCAGAAGGCTATCCGCCCCTTTTCCCTTGGGCAGGTTAGATCCCCTGCAGTCAGCTGGAGTGGTGCTGAGACAGTGGTGCCACCTGTCTCTGCTTCCTCACTGATGTAATTCCTTTCTTTACCTAGGTGGCTGGGCATGACTGCCAGACTGAGGCAATCCCCCTCCCCTCTCCCTGTTGAGTCTGGGTCCCTTCTGATATTCATGGGAGGACCAGGTGGCTAAACTTGCCACAAAAAAATCACTCTTCACTGTCCCAGACCCCTCTTCCTTGCAGGGAATCTGCCATTACACTCCTGTTTGGAGAAGGGGGCTAGGGTCTCCACCTAGTCTGTCTGCCCTGAGGGTCAGGTATGTGTGCCTCTTTCAGCCACTGAGGTAAGCAGTCCCCAATTATTCCTGGCTTCCCCATCTGTCCAGTACCCTCCTAGATGACTTAGAACACCTTCCTGTGAAGGTAGACGTCTGCTGTACTCTCAGTTAGATACAATTTGCCAGGAGTTTTACCCTCGCTTAATATCTCGGGAGTGGGGTAGGGGAGCCCTTCCTGCCAGCTGGGAGGTTTAAAAACTCATGATTACTTGTTTTGGCTTCTTCGTGTCTCTGACCCTCACTCTTCTGGGAGTGAGTATCCTGGTTTGCTGTGCCCCAAAGCAGGTCCCCACAGCAGCCTCTGAGTTTTTCTTTGTTGTTTTAGTGAGTGCTAAGATTCATATGTCTAACCCATCAGCCATGTTCCCACAATCCCTCTCCTTTGTCTAGGTTCTGGACTAAGCTACAAGAAATGAATTCCAGGAGCATGTTGGGTTGATTAGGTCAGTGATTTATTAAGGTAGGGAGGGAAGAGAAATGTTAGGAAATAACAGATCATGGGTGCCAGGTTGAGAGGAAGAAGCTGAAGAGTGATAAAGAGGACCTATTTACAGACTACAATTTCCCATTATAGATTATAAATACCCAGGTTTTATTTGTCTGTTGATCCATGCAGGGAGCCACGGCGAGAGCAGGGCACAGAAGGCAAGAATGGGGATCCAAGGCAAGAGAGAGAGAGAGAGATTTGGCCTTTGTGCTTGCTTTTTAAATATTAATTATTCTGCCCCTTTGCTAATGGCATGGGAGGAGTCCCAGCTGTTTGCTGTTTTGATTTATTACCCCACCCATTAATCCCCAGGAGGGTCCAATGATAAGGTCCCTGGAGATTATCCAGGGC
>JAQZBX010007189.1:30640-51308 GCA_029593785.1 Cabassous unicinctus
CCCCCCCCCCCCCGTGAACACACACAAATTTCTCTATTATTAACATTTTGGATTAGTGTGGTAATTTTGCAATAATTGAGCAAACAATATTGCTATAAGTATACTATTAGCTATAGTCTATAATTTACATTAGGGTCCACTCTTTGTACTGTACAGTTCTATGGTTTTTTAAAATTAATTTTATTCTGTTGGTGGTTATGGTGGCACAACATTGTGAATTGTATCATTGAAAGTGAATAAGATGGGAAATCATCATCTCTTAGATTTTCCTATAAGGACCACTTTTCAGTTGGGTTTGTGGTCTGTTTTTCTCCTTAATTTTTGTGAGCTCTAAATTTATTAGGGATATTAACCTTTTATTTCTTATATATATTAAAAGCATTTCCTCTAGTTTTTCACCTTCTTGTACATTGATTACAGAGATTGTCGACATACAGGTTTTCTTTAACATAAAGTATTTTTAAATCCGATTTCATCATTTAAAAATTTTCGTATCAATATTAAGTCATAATTTGAAACACACTGGTTTGAGAACTCACCCATGTTGACTCTAGTTTTATTTTTCTTTCAGTTTTTACATTTAACTCTGATACATTAGGGGTTTATTTCTTTTGTGTTTAATGTAAGTTATAGTTCTAATTTCCCCCAAATGGCCACCCAGTTATTCTAGCATCATTTATTTAATAGTCCACCTTTGTCCAAAGCTTGAGATTCCACTGTTATCATATATTAAATTTTCAAAAGCAATTTGATCTATTGATTTGTTATTCCATTCCATTTCTCTGCCTATATGTTTCAGTACTACAATGTTTTTATATCTAGGAGAGTTCTTTCAATCAGCCAATAGTTACTATTTCCTTAGCTATTCTTTATTTGTCTTTATGAACCTTATTATCAACCACTTTGAGCTCAAGAAAAAAGCTTGTTTTTAGTTTATTGGAAACTTGTCATACTTATGAATTAGCATTGGGTACACTGACCTCTTAAATATAGTCAATCATCTAATCCAAGAACAAGAGATATATACTTTCCCAATTGTCTAAAACTGTATTTCAGGGGCATTTTATTGTTCCTCATCTAGGATTTCAGCATTGCTTGTTAATTTCTAGGTTATTTATCTTCTTGGATGTGATTTTAAAACGGTTTTTCCTACCATTCATTTCTAAAGTGTTAATTTTATGTGGATAGAAAGGAATTTGCTTTCTGTATGTTAATATATATGTAATATTACAGTGCTGAGATTTTATCACGTTTCATTTTCCAAGATTCCATAGATCTTTCTAGTGTACTGTCATATCATGTGCAAATAGATATAATTTTATCTTTTCTTTTCTATTTTTATATATCTCTTTGATTTTTTTTTTTTTTTCTGCATGGACTAATATTGTCAATATAATATTGTATTGGAGGTAACAGGCATCCTTGCCTGCTCTTCATATTAATGAAAATACCTTAGCAATTAAGATGTTTGTTTTAAGACTATATATATATATATATATATATAGTTTAGAACTATATAAAGAAAATATAAACAAATGTCCAAGTGCCATGTTATTGGATATTTATTTTAATGTATGTTGAATTTGTCAATTTTTTTCTAGCATCTATAAAATGATCACATGATTTTTGGCTTAGAGCTATTAATGTGCATGCATTATATGAATGACTTCTCCAATATTTAATTAACCTTGGATTCCAGGAATAAATTCCACTTTGTCATTTTTTATAATTTTTTGAATTTTTATGATCCTGATCACTAATATATTATTTAATATTTTGGATCATTATTCTTATTATTTTGTTCTGTAATTTTACTAACAAGTACTCTCTTTAAGACCCTTAGAAGTCAATATTATAGTGGCTTCAATAATCACTGAAAATTCCCTTTTAATTTTTTAAGCTCTAGAATGGTTTATATGGCATTAGGACTGATTGGTTTTCAAATAATTGTTAGAAAATGTTTGGGTTTCTCAAATATTTGTGTGATATTTCCTTAATAAATGTACAATTTTCAATGGTATAAATTTCAATCTTAAATGTATAAATGTATAAATTTCGTCTTATATCTAATGTCTTTTCCTAAAATATTATCCTTTTTTTCTGGAATTGCAAATAAGATTTGCAATAAGTGGACAAATTGTCTTTAAAATTATTTTCTAATTTCCCTTTCAATGGTTCTTTTACCTTGTCATTTGTATGTTTGTGCCTTTTACAGTTTTTCACTTAGTTATTTTGGGTAGGTTTTTTTTTTTTTATTTCAAAGAACTTTTTTTTAAATTGAGATCTGTTTTTCTATTCTATTTTTATCTTTCTTATTAACTTCGTTGCACTCTGTTTGTTTAACATTTTGTATTTTTCTACTACTGTTTTCACTTTTTCACTGCTGCAGATAATCTTTTTCGTCTACTAGACCTGTATTGTCCAAGATAGGTGCATTATGTCTCCCATTACTATTATGTTTCCAACATTTTTCTTTCATCTTCTTTATTTTCTTTTATGAATACACTTTCTCAGTTATTTCAAAGTAAGTTGTTTGAATTTTTACTTAATTTTTACTTTGATAGAGGGAGCACGGGTAATGTCTTCTATTTTTTCCTATTTCCTTGTTATATCTTTACCCATCATTTTGTTTATAACTTTTTAAATCACTTTAAAGAGGATGTATAATTTTGTATGTAACACAACCTCTGCCTTGCTTTGTAAGACACTTGAAAAACCTTTGACTTTACTCAGTTGTTTGTTCTATTCACATTTACCAGTATGACTGATATATTTGTTGACATAGTGTCATATATTTTGTAGAAAATTACTATATTTATTATGCTATATTTCTGTGATTTTTCTCCAACTGTGATTTGTTTTCTTTCATTTAAAATTCTAATATATGATTTTTTCTTTTAATTTTTTATTGAGATAAATTCTAATAAAAAATAACCTTTTAAAGTGAACAATTCAGTGGAATTTAGTAAATTCACAATGATGTGTAACCACCACCTCTAATTCCAAAGCCTTTCTATCACCTTAAAATAAAACCCATAAGCAATAAGTAATTGCTCCCCATTTTCCCTTTACCACATCCTCTGTCAACGACTCAGCCCTGTTCTTTGTCTAAGGGTTTGCCTATTCTAGGTATTTTATACAAATAGAATCATAAAATATGAGATATGTTATGTCTGACTTTTTTCATTAACCATAATGTTTGGTGGTTCATCCATGTTGTAGAAGGATGACTATTTAATTCCATTTTATAGAGAATAAAATTTCATCATATGCATATACCACAATTTCTTTTTCCATTCATCTGTGGATGGATATTTAGGTTGTTTACACATTTCCCTATTGTGAATAGTGCTGCTGTGAACATATGTGTTTATGTATTAGTTTAAATATCTGTTTTCAATTCTTTTGAGTATATACCTATAGAATTGCCATAAATTAATTTTATATTTAAAAATTTTGAGAAACTTCCAGACAGTTTCTCAGGTGCCTAAACAATTTTAAATTTCCTCATTTTAAATTCCTTCCCCCCCAAATTTATGAGGGTATCAATTTCTCCACAAATGCCAAACACTTGTTATTTTCCATTTTTGTTACTTGATAGCCATCCTAGTGGGGTTTAAGTGATATCAAATAATGATTTTGATTTGCAAACATGACTACAATGTTGAGCATGCTTTCCTGTGCTTGTTGGATATTTTAATAAATTTTTTGGATAAATATCTATTCAGGTCCTTTGTCCATTTTTTAAGTTGGATTCTTTGCCTTTTCACTGTTGAGTTGTAAGAGTTCCTTATATATTCTGGATACTAGAACCTTATCAGATATATGATGTGCAAATATTTTTCCCATTCTGTAGATTATTTTTCACTTTCTTGATAAAATCCTTTGATGCACATTTAAAACATTTTTCTTTGCCTGTCTCTTTTTAAATTTTTCTATAAATTCCTTTTTTCATTAGAGAAGTTGTAGGGTTAGAGAAAAACCATGCAGTAATTACTGAGTTCCATGTAACTTTGCTCACACAAGCAGTTTTCCCTATTATTCATACTTCACATTAATGTGATAACTTTGTTACATTGATGAACCAATATTATAATTATACTATTAACTATAGTCCATAGTTTATATTAGGATTCACTATTTTTGCTGTACATTCTTATGGTATTTAAAATTTTTATTCTACTAATATATATTCAACCTAAAATTTCCCTTTGTATCTACGTTCAAATATATACTTCGGTGGTGTTGATTACATTCACAATGTTGGGATGCTATCACCACCATTCATTACCAAAACTTTCCCATCATCATCAATACAGAAAGAAAATCTGTACCAATTAACCACTAACTCCACATTTCCAAAACATTGGTAACCTGTATTCTAGTTTTGAACTCTATGAATTTGCTTATTTTTATTATTGCACAGCACGGGGATTATAGAATATTTGCCTTTTTGTGTCTGGCTTATTTCATTCAACATGATATCTTAAAAGTTCATCCATATTGTAGCATGCATCTGGACTCCAGTCCTTCCTAGGGCTGAATAAATTCCATTGTATGTATATTCCACATTTGTTTATCCATTCATATTTTGATCGACACTGGAGTTGCTTCCATCTTTCGTCAATAGTGAATAAAGCCACTATAAAGATTGGTGTGCAAAAAACTGTTGGAGTCCCTGCTTTTGATTCTTTTAGATATATATGTAGAATTGGGAATGCTAGGACATTCAAAACTTACTGAAGAAGTGCCAAACTCCTTTCCACAGTGGCTTCCCCATTTTCCCTTCCCACCAAAAATAAGAAAGTGTTCCTATTGTAGTTTTCTGTCTGTTTTTTTAAATAGTAATTTTCTGTCTTTTTTTTTTTAAAATAGTAACCATTCTAGTGAGTGTGAAATGATATCTCACTGTGGTTTTGATTTTTATTTCCCTAAAGGCTAATGATGTTGACCATTTTTTATGTGCTTTTTAGCCATTGGTCTATCCTCTTTGGAGAAATGTCTATTCAAGTCTTTGTTCATTTATTAATTAGGTTGTTTTTCATTTTATTGCTGAGTTGTAGGATTTCTTTATATACTCTTGATATTAAACTTTTATTGGATATGTAGTTTCCAAATATTTTTCCCATTGAGTAGATTGTCTTTTCACTTTCATGACAAAGTATTTGGATGCAGAAAAGTCTTTAATTTTGAGGAGGTCCCATTTATCTTTTTTTTTTTTTTTTGCTTTTGTTCCTTGTACACTGGGATTAAAGTCCAAGAAACCATTTCCCAACACAAGAACCTGAAGATGCTTCTGTAGATTTTCTTCCGGGAGTTTTATATTCCTGGTTCTTATATTTAGGTCTTTGATCTATTTTGAATTAATTTTTGTATGTGTTATGAGATAGGGATCCATCTTCAATCTTTTGCATATGGATATCCAATTCTCCCGGCAGCATTTGTGAAAGGGAATACTCTTTTCCAATTGAGTGGACTTGGCAGCCTTGTCAAAAATCAATAGGCCATTGATATGAGGGTCTATTTCTGAACTCTCAATTCAATTCCATGGGTCAATAGATCTATCCTTGTGCCAAGACCATGCTGTTTTGACCTTTATAGCTTTGTAATATGCTTTAAAGTCAGGAAGTGTGAGTCCTCCAACTTCACTCTTTTTCAAGAACTTTTTGGCTATTCAGAGCCCCTTACCCTTCCTAATATATTTGATAATTGCCTTTTTTATTTCTGCAAAGAAGGCTGTTGGAATTTTGATTGGGATTTTGTTGAATTGTCCAACCATTTCGGGTGGAATTGACATCTTAATGATATTTGTTCTTCCAATCCACGAACACGGAATGTCCTTCCATTTATTTAGGTCTTCTTTGATTTCTTTTAGTAATATTTTGTAGTTTTCTGAGTACAAGTTCTTTACATCCTTTGTTAAATTTATCCCTAGATATCTGATTATTTTAGTTAATATTATAAATGAAATTTTTCTCTTGATTTCATTCTCAGATTGCTCTTTAATAGGGTATTGAAACACTACTGTTTGTTGCATGTTGATCTTGTATTCTGCCACTTTGCTGAATTTGTTTATTAGCTTTATCTTTGTTGCCAATTTTTCAGGACTTTTTATACATAGGATCATGTCATCTGCAAATAGTGAAAGACTTAATTTTTCCTTCCCAATTTGGATGCCTTTTCTTTTTTTTTCCTGCCTAACTCCTCTGGCTAGAAATTCTAGTACAATGTCGAGTCACAGTGGAGACAATAGGCATCCTTGTCTTATTCCCCATTTTAGAGGCAAAGCCTTCAGTCTTCTCCAGTGATGTTAGCTGTGGGTTTTTAATATATGCCCTAGATCATGTTGAGGAAGTCTCCTTCTATTCCTATTTTTGAGGTTTTACATCAAGGAAGGATGATGGGATTTATCAAATGTGTTTACTGTATCAATGGAGATGATCAAGCAGTATTTTTCCCTTCATTTTGTTAATGTAGTGTATTATATTAATTGATTTTCTTATGTCAAACCACTCGTGCATAACTTGGATAAATCCCACTTGATATTGGTGTTTAAATTCTTTTAATGTGCTGTTGGATTCAATTTGCAAATATTTTGCTGAATTTTTTTGTATCTATATTAATAAGAGAAATTGGTCTGTAATTTTATTTTCTTTATCTGGTTTTAGTATTAGGGTGATGTTGGCCTTATTGAAGGAATTAGATAGTGTTCCCTCCTGTTCAAATTTTTGGAAAAGTTTGAACAGGAATGACATTAATTTTTCTTGGAATGATTGGTAGAATTACCTGTGAAGTCATCCGGTTCTGGGTTTTTCTTTTTTGGGAGGTTTTTGATGACTTATTTAATCTTTTCACTTGTAATTGGTCTGTTGAGGTCTCTTATTTCTTCTAGAGTCAGTGTCGGTTGTTTGTGTGTTTCTAGGCATCTGTCAATTTCATCTAGGTTGTCTAATTTGTTGGCATATAGCTGTTTGTAGTATTCTCTTATAATCCTTTTTATTTCTGTGGGCTCAGTAGTAATGTTCTCCCTTTCATTTCCAATTTTATTTATTTGAATCTTCCCTCTTTTTTTCTTTGTCAGTCTAGCTAAGAATTTATCAATTTTCTTGATTTTTTCAAAGCACCAACTTTTGGTTTTGTTAATGCTATTTTTTATTCTCAATTTTATTTATTTCTTCTCTAATATTTGTTATTTCTTTCCTTCTGTTCTCTTTTGGATTAGGTTGCTGTTCTTTTTCTAGTTTCTCCAGGTGTGCAGTTAGGTCTCTGATTTTAGCTCTTTCTTCTTTTTTAATGTAAGCATTTAGAGCTGTAGTTTCCCTCTTAGTACTGCCTTCACTGCATTCCATAAATTTTGATATGTTGTATTCTTGTCTTCATTCGTCTCAAGATATTTACTGATTTCCCTTGCAATTTCTTCTTTGACCCACTGATTGTTTAAGTGTGTGTTATTTAACCTCCATACATTTGTGGAGTTTCCAGTTCTATGCCAGTTATTGATTTCCTGCTTCATTCCATTATGGTCAGAGAAATTACTTTGTGTAATTTCAATATTTTAAAATTTATTGAGACTTTTTTGTGACCCAACATGTTGTCTACCCTGGAGAATGATCATTGTAATTGAGAAAAATATATACCCTGATGTTTGGGGTGCAATGGTCTACATATGTTTGTTAGGTCAAATTCATTTCTCATATTATTCAAATTCTCTATTTCCTGTTGATATTCTGTCCAGATGGTCTATCTATTGATGAGAGTCATATATTGAAGTATCCAACTATGATTGAAGAAGTGAATATTTCTTCCTTCAGTTTTCCTAGCTTTTGCACCATATATTTTGGGGCACTGATGTTAGATGTGTAAATATTATGATTGTTATTTTTCTTGATGGATTGCCCCTTTTATTAATATATAGTGTCCTTCTTTGTCTCTTATAACAGCTTTTGACTTAAAGTCTATTTTGTTCAATATTGGCATAGCTACCTCAGCTCCTTTGGTTACTATTTGCATGGAATATCTTTTTCTACCCTTTCACTGTCTTTGATGCTAAGCTGAGTGTCTTGTAAACAACATATAGTTGCATCACCCTTTTTTTTTTTTTTTAACCCATTCTGCCAACCCAGGATTTTTGATTGGGAAGTTTAATCCAGTAAAATCCTGTGCTCTTACTATAAATGCATTACTGAATTCAACCATTTTGTCCTTTGGTTTTTATATATCACATCTTTTTTGTCACAACCTCCTTTTCTGTACAGTTGCTTTTTTGTGATGTATCTGACCCCCTTGTATCATTTATTTTTCTGTCATTTTTAATACACTTTCCTTGTGGTTACCCTGGAGTTTATTTTATAAAACTTATCTCTATAACCTACTAATTTGAAAAGACACCAACTTAGCTTCAAATGCCTAAACATTTTCTGCTCCCATTTCCCTCTTTTTTCACTTTTTGTGTTGATTCTGTTCCACTTTACCACTTTTTATTTTTCATCTTCATTATCCAAAACTATGCCTTTTTCTTGTTCAATTGTATTCTATTATAGAAATTAAAGAGGAGGGTTGTATTGAAGATCTAGTACTGTTGGGTTTGACATTTACCCTTTTAGTTACCTTTACTGATAATCTTCATTTCCTCACACTCCTCCAAGCCATTTTCTCCTGTTTTTTCCTTTCATCCTACTGAATTCCCTTTAATAATTCTTGTATGGTAGTTCTCTTGTTGATGAACTCTCAATTTCTCTTTATTTGTGAATGTTTTAAACTTTCCTTCATTTGTGAAGAACAGTTTGCTGGATAAAGAATTTTTGGCTGGCTGTTTTTCTCTTTCAGTATCTTAAATATATCATATCATTGCCTTCCCATCTCCATGGTTTGTGATGAGAAATCTGCATTTAGTCTTATTGAGGATCCCTTTTACATGTCAAATCATTTTTCTCTTGATGCTTTCAGAATTCTATATCTTTGGCATCTGGCATTCTGATTAGTATGTATCTCAGAGTAGGCCTATTAGGATTTATCCTATTTGGAGTACATTGTGATTCTTGGACATGTATATTTATATCTTTCATAAGAATTGGGTAATTTTAAACCAGTATTTCCTCAAATATTCTTTCTGTCACTTTTCACTTCTCTTCTCCTTTTGGGACACCCGTGGCATGTATGTGTTTTCACTTCATGCTGTTACTCAAATCCCTGAGATACTGCTCCATTTTTTCCAATCTTTTTTCTCTCTTCTTTTCACTGTCTAATTTCAATTGTCCTGTCCTCTAGTTTACTGGGTCTGTCTTCTGCCTGTTCAAATCTGCTGTTGTATACCTACAGTGTATATTTCCACTGTTTTAATCTCTTCTACTGTGCCTTTCATCCCCATAATATCTGTTATATTTCTTTTTATTCTTTCAAATTCTTTATTTTCACACATTTTCTTTTTAATATCATTTATCACTTTATGCATGTTTTCTTTCATCTCCTTTAATTGCTTTAGAAGATTTATTTGAACTTCTTTGATTAGTTGTTCCAATTCTGTATCTCCTCTGAAATTAATCTGTTCCCTTAATTGAGACTATCTTCCTGTTTCTTAATAATGTTTATAATTTTTTTTCCTGATTTTCAGGCATTTGATTATCTTGTTGGAGTAACTCTGAAGGTCAGTTTCTCCGCCTAGTCAAGGGTTTTATTTTTGATTGGTTTTGGGTTAAGGCTCTTCTTGGACACTTGGTCCAACTTAATCTAGAACTTTAGAATAGCCCATGTTTAAGTGATCTTATTTCTCAGCTCTTCTTGATTTGATACTTGCCCTGGATATATGGTGCAAATTTTAAGATTGTGCCTCTGTGTGATTGCTTCACCTGAAAGATAAAGCTTCCTTTCCTCTGTTTCTTCTCTGAGAATCTTCACCTGTTCTGTGTGTTTGTGCAGAATTTTCTCTCAAGCTCCTATGATTTGTTAAAATTCTCTCCCTAATTCAGTGCCCTATTTTTTTTACTCTTTTCAGTTCTGTGAAATTCCTGTCTTACAGCAGTTAAGTATACCCCCCACCCCTATTTATTGGCTTCTTTCCAGTTAGGGTGTCTTGCTCTAGGGAGTCAAATGGGGTCAATCCAGAAAAGCGGATGTATTAGTCAGCCAAAGGGGTGCTGATGCAAAGTACCAGAAATCAGTTAGCCTTTATAAAGGGTATTTATTTGGGGTAAGCTTAGTTACAAGGCCCTAAAGAGTCCAACTCAAGGTATCGTAAGAAGTGCTTATTCACCCAAAGTCTGTTGCCACTTGCTTATGCAAGATGGCAAGCTATGTCTGTGAGGGTTCAGCCTTCCTCTTTCCTCTTAAGGCTCCATGTGTCCAGCTTCTTCTGATCTCAGCTGTTGGCTGGCATAAGGCTTGTCTCTCTTCCCAGGGTTTCTTTCTAGGCTCAGCTGCTCTGCACTTTTTACACTGTCAGCTATAAACTATCAGGTGAATGGCTCAACTCTCCCAAGGGCTCCAGTGTCAAAACCAAGTTCTCTCCTCTGCCATGTCTTTTTCTGTGAATCTACTTCCATCTTCTCCCTGAGCAAGTGTCCATATATATAGTCCACAAAGTGGGGGTGGGGATTCACTGAGTCACCCTAATGATGTGGCTGAATTAAAGCCCTAATCTTAACATAATTTAATCAAAGGCATTTCAGCTGAATCTAATACAATCAAAGGGTATCATGCCCAGAGGAACAGACCAGTTTACAAACATAATCTGTATGTCTTTTTGCAATTCATAAATAATATAAAACTGCCACAGTGGGTCACTCCAGAAAAAATCCATTTTGCATTTAGATGGTCCATTCAATCAAAACTGGATTGCATGAGTGCAGCACTTTCTAGCTACAGTTTTACCATGGACTCTCTATTTTGTTTTTCTTCCTGGGGGGCCCTTTTCATATGTAGCACTCCTCAGTGGCTTATATTGAGCTCTGGGTCTCTGTGAACTTGCATTCCTGTGCCTGGATATGTGTGGGATTCTAACTTATTGTTTTGGCTATATAGTCTGTGTACCTGGTGGGAGGTGGGAAAGATCTGGGCCACCACCTCTGAGCACCTTGCAAGCTGCATGGGAGCAAGAGAGGGAGAGAAAGTAAACTGATGGGCATGGGGTGCATGTTGCTTACCTTACATTTTTGTTCTTTCTTGGATTCAGCATTTATGGACTCCTTCTCCAGTCTCTACTTTCCTCCAGACCTCCAGAATTCTGAGCAACTGGGATTTTTCCTGTTATTCACTGAATCTCTGTGGAGGTTTTTTCAGGGATATCTTATATCCTGAGGATCATTTTTTACAGGTCTTTGTTCAGTGTTTACAAATTCTTTTTATCTTTTTTGATGGTTTCTGAATTTTTATCTCATTTCTAATGGGTGATCATTTCCTGTTTCTTTGTCTTGTCTTTTGTTGCACAGTGTATATTTTTGTATTTTTAAGAGTTTACTCTGTGATTTAACCCCTGAGCTGTTTGTTCCATAGGTTTGCATCAGGCTAATGATATTACAGTGATTCCCTTGTGTGTCAAGAGGTAACAAAAACAAATGAATGCATAAAACACTTTTTACAATCTTTGCAAATTGACTCTGTGTTGATTGGTGTTGGTGTTTTCCTATCAAGATGATAAGCTCTAGACCAAAGTGAAATACAGGATACTCACTGTCCTTTCTGAGCCCTGGACTGAGCTCAATGGTGACCTTGGTAAATCCCATTTTAAAGAAATCAAATCCCCCTTCTACTCCCTATTAAATAGAATCCCCTCCCCACCCAGGTGCTCTATTTTATGTCTTAAGTTTTAAGACATAAAATGCTCCAGCATTTTTAAGACATAAATGCTCCAGCCCATTTGGACTTAATTGTTTTCTATACTGCTTTAGCTGTCTACAAGCTGTTTCTACCTGCAGTGCAAGTTATAGAAGGGTAAGCCAAATTTCCTGGTTCTGTCTTCCAGGCTGCCGCCCAATAGATTGGCAATGATATACAGTCCCCAACATAGTGTGCATAGGGGTTACTCTCTTCCCTCTGAACAGGGCCAGGGACCCACAATGGGAGTGCAGGGTGGCTCTACACCAAGCTGGGGAGGGAGTGAAGGAAGGTATATTAGTCAATCAAAGGGGTGCTTATGCAAAATACCAGAAATCGGCTGGCTTTTATAAAGGATATTTATTTGAAGTAGAAGCTTACAGTTACAAGGCTTTAAAGAGTCCAACTGAAGGTACGATAAGGGGTACTTGCTCACCAAATTCTGTTGCCATATGTTGAAGCAAGATGTCTGCAAGGGTTGGGAGATGTCTGCGAGGGTTCAGCTTTCCTCTTTTCTCTTAAGGCTCCCTGGGCCCAGATTCTTCCTATCTCAGCTGTGGGCTGGAGGGTTCATTTCTTTCTGGTCCTAGCTGCTCTGATCTCTTCACAAAGTCAGCTGTAAACTATCAGGTGATTGGCTCATCTTTCTTCCTGAGGGCCACAGTATCAAATTTGACAAGTTCTCTCCTCTTCCATGTCTATGGAGATCTCTCTTTAACTCTGTGAATCTGCTCCTGTCTTCTTGATTGAGTGTCTGTTTATATAGCCCACCAAGGGGGTGGGGACTCAACCCTGCATGCCTTAATGACATGATTGAATCAAAGCCCTAATCTTGATTTAATCAAGTGAACGAAAAGCCTTTGAATTTAAATCAATCAAAGGGTATCATACCAAAAGGTACAGAACAGTTTACAAACATAATATCTATCTCTTTTGGAATTCATAAATAATATCAAACTGCCACAGAAGGGGTCAGCCACAAGCTTCTCCTACTGTTTTTAAAGATGCATTTTCTTGATTTGACATGCACCCAGTTACTGTAGCCCTTTAACTATTTTCTGGGGTTTTTAGGAAGATAGCTGAGCCAATTTTTCCTAGTTGTTCAATGGTCCTTGGGGAAATAGCACCCTGGAGCAAGTTACTCTGCCTTCTTGGTAGACTGGAATTCCCTAATTTTAAATTTCTTTGAAGTCCTATTTATCTATTTTTTGTTGACTTTGCTCATGTTTTGGTGTCTTATGTAAGACTACTTGCCAAACCCTATGTGATGGTTAGGCTAATGTGTCAACTCTGCCAGGTAATTGTGTCCAGGTGTTTGATCCAGCAAGCACTGGGCTAATTGCATTTATGGACTTGGATCACCAGTGAGTTTACTGTGTGAATGGCTGATTACATCTGCATCAATCAGGGAGATAGCATCATTAATGGGTGATGCTTTTATCCAGTCAGTTGAATGCCTTAAAAGGGGAAGTGATTTCGACATTCAGAGAGAATTTCCCAGCTAGTCATTGGACAACCAACTTCTCCCAGAAACTCATCAAGAACCTTTCATCAGACTTTCATCGGAGCCCTGGTTTGCAGCCTGCCTGCGGAACCTGGACTTGTGCATCCCCACGGTTGCATGAGAGACTCATTTAAAATCTCATATTATTGACAGATATCTCCTGTTGATTCTGTTTCCCGAGAGAACCCTGACTAATACACCCTAGGTCATGAAGATTCACCCTATAATTTCTCTAATAGTTTTATAGTTTCAACTCATATTTACCTTTGATCCATTTTGAGTTCTGGCATATGGTGTGTGGCAGGTATCCAATTTCATTATTTTCCATGGTGGAAAATATTTTCAGTCTCAAGATACCAATTGAGAGTGGTATCAACTGTGGTTTCTCTTAAATGCCATCATATTGAGGGAATTCCCTCCTATATCTCGATTACTGAGTTTTTTACCATGAAATGTTGTGAAAATTGTCAAAAGATTTATCTACATCAAATGAATTGAGATTGTGGATGTATTCTTTCGTTCTATTAATATGATCTATTACAATAATTGATTTTCTATGTTGATCCTCCTTAGTACTGCTGAGATAAATCCCCACTTTGTCATGTTCTATATTCCTTTAAGGTGTTGCCGGATTTGTTTTCCTACTATTTTGTTGAGAATTTTTCCATCTATATTCATAAAAGAAATTGTTCTGTAGTTTTCTTTATTTGTTGTATCTTTGTCTCTGGCTTTGGTATTAGGTTAATTCTGGCATCATAGATTGAATTATAAAACGTTTTCTCCTCTTTCAATATTTTCAGGACTCTGTGAAGAGTTAGTTTTATTTCTTCTTACAAGTTTGATAGAATTTACCTGAGATGCCATCTGGCCCTGGACTTTTCCTTATTGGGAGGTTTTGAGTACTGATTCAATCTCTTTACTTGTTATGGCTTTGTTTATATTTTTTATTTCTAATAGATTCAATTTTGGTATGAGAAACACTGAAGCTATTTCTCTCTCTCTCTCTCTCTCTGTATATATATATATATATATAGGCAGAGCTTCACTATATTGTCAAAGAAAAAAACAAGGAGTGGAACAATGTGTAGAGTCTGCTACCAATTGAGTAAAAATTATATTCTTAAATGTTTATAAATCCATAAGTTACCTCTGAAATAATGTACAAAAATCCTGTAAATATGGTTGTGTCATAGGAGGGAAAATGGATGGCTCCTTCAGGTAAGAAAGTTAATTTATTTTATGCTATCTCCTCTTCTTTACCTTTTGTATATGGTTCCATTTGCTTACATTACTTATTCAAAAACCAAAAATAAATAATAATAGAGCTCAATGAAATAATTTTTACCATTTTATCCCCATCTCTTTTCTAACTGACTTCTCCTTGAAATTAGTGGCTGCTCATGAACTGTACTTTGTTCCTAGAACTCATAGAGTCAATGCATGAACTAATCTCTCTGCTGAAAATAATTCTTATCTTCTTTTCCAGTTTTCCTTGCTATATCCCATTCTTTAGTTGTCACCTCCTCCAGGAAAAAGAAAGAGTGCTCTTTTTTCTGACATCTTGATTAGGGACTATTATATACTTTTCTTCCCACTTTATAGTTTTGATCATAGTACTATAATTTCCTGTTTACTTGTTTGTACCCACTATTAGGCTTCTCTGCTTAAGGAAGTAAGGGCCATAAATAACTTGTTCATAGTTATATCCCTTGCTCTTAATATAGGTCTGGAATAGTAATGGACTACTGAAATATTATTTAGTAAGTTGAAATTACTTTATTGGCTTTATTACGCTGAAAAATGTCACAGATATCACTCTATTCTGTTAGAATACAAATTTACAATTTAGTAAACCCGATCGCCAACTGCTAAACTCCTGTGCTTATTATAGGATCTTAACCAATGTAGGATGCCATAGCATGCTCAAATTGATAACACTGGATAAAGCATTTGCTTTTAGTTAAAATTGACTTGGAGGCACAGATGTACAC
The DNA here is from genome assembly GCA_029593785.1 of Cabassous unicinctus. Taxonomy (NCBI): domain Eukaryota; kingdom Metazoa; phylum Chordata; class Mammalia; order Cingulata; family Chlamyphoridae; genus Cabassous; species Cabassous unicinctus. The sequence goes on from JAQZBX010007189.1 coordinate 45,944, forward strand.
TTGAGGAAATATGAAGTGAAAGTTGGAAATGCAAGTTAAACCCTGTGCATAGACTTTGAATCCTCTTCTTTGAAAGTATAACTATAGTCACTGAATTATTATATAGATCTTTTCTTATAGTATAATGTAGAATGACTCACTTCCTGTAATCATGGCCTTGATGTATGTTAACTTTTAATGTAGCTAGAGACATATATCTGAAACTTATTTCTTTGATTCTAATACTATATTTTATAACTGTATAATCTTTAACTTGTAATCAGCACTCCTCCCACCTGTATTTCCTTGTCTTACCACACATGCCCCAGCTGGATTTTGTCAATTCTTAACAGCCCCTTGACAGACAGCTGTGTTTAGTTTAGTCTCTGTACTTGTGGCTTCACGTTAATTAAGCAATTTACAACTATTTAGCTTAGCCTCCTTACTTATTATCTTATGCAGACTGAAATATTTACAACTTTATGTACTACCCCAGTCAAACTTGGTTAGGTCTTAGTGGATGTTAATTAAGCAATTTACAACCCAGTTTGTAACTTGTAACTAGATGCCTACCCCAGTCAACCTCTGGTACCTGTGCTTATACACTTCCAATTAGACAAATCAATCAGTATCCTTTCCCCTAACAGACCAGTGTCACTATCTCCACCTTCTTTTGTTTGAATTTCATAAAAACCCAAAGTTTCTCCAATCTGGGGAGAATAGATGTGATTTTTTTTCACCTCCTATTCTCCTGTCTTGCACAATGCAATAAAGACTCTTTGAAATCTCAGTGTCTCAGGATTGGTTTTTAAGCACATCGTGCAGCTTATCCAGGTGTTTGCCCAACATCACACTCTATCTACAAAAATAAGATGATTATAAGGCTGAGAAAAAGATACTGTATCTCTGCTTTCAGAATTTTTGAATGTTCAATGATGAAAGGTAGGAATTATATCTCGTTCTTTATAGTTCCAGTATTTAGTAAGTGCTTTGTATCATTTATTCCAGAAATATAAATGTTAAAGGTAGCTGTCATCTATTTCCATAAAAGTTAGAGTTCAAAAAGACATTAGATACCAACTTTTGCACTTTGTGAAAGACATTGGGCCCAGGAAGGAGAAGGATCTGGCACAATGTACATAGATTCAGAATATCATTGAAACAGGCAAATCAGAACGTAGTCTTACTTTTTCCCATGTGATTTTTAAATCACATCTTTTCTTTGTGGTGAAACCACAATAACTTCTTGGTCCTCGGTTTCTATTATTTTATTTTTCAGAGTGATTAATGAGGTTATATAGAATTTGGCCTAGCCCAAAGATAGATCTAGCCTTTTTCCTAAGCTCTTTGGGGGAAGGGAGTGACCTCTAAACCTATGGAATTTCCTAAGTGGTAGGAGTGTCTTTGTTATTCACAGTGAGTCCCTGGTATCACATCTGATAGTTTATGTTAAAGAGGTGGTTCATGGTGGGTCCCTAAGGCCTTGTGATATCAGCCTAACCTCAGGGGAGGGGTGTAACTGGAGATTACCTTCAACCTGTGGCCAATGTTCAATCAATCATGCCTTAGTAAGGAAACTGAAAAAAACAAAAAACAAACACGAATTCTGGACACTAAAGCTTGGGTGTGCTTCCTTCACTGGCAGTATTCCTTATGTATTTTTCCACATAAGAACAGGGAATGTAACACACCCCTGAAGACAATGGAAGCTTCACATTTCAAGTCTCCAAGACTTTACTCTATGGGTCTCTTCCTTTGGCTGGTTCAAATTTTTATTATTTTGCTAAAACAAAATTGTAATCATTAGTGTAATGCTATCCACAATTCTGTGAGTCATTCTAGTAAATTATCAAACCTGAGGATGGTTATGGAGACCTTCAAATTTGTGGTCAGAGTGAGGGATATTCTGGGGACTGGAAACTTGTGGCTGGTGTTTGAAGTGGTAAGTGTTTCATCTGACTTTGTAGCTTGGCTTAATTTGTTAGTTTACTGTAAAATTCCAAAATAGTGAACAACCCCAAAAGTATACAGACTATCAGTGTATGTATTTGCTGTTTTTCCTTCTGTAAGTACACATATCTTTGTAAGGGCAAAAAAGTTCAGCTTGCTGGACTGTTGTAGCATTAAGTAAGGAATTTGCTTCTATTATCTCATGGTTAGAGGCAATAGCAAATCCAACACAATAGATTCCTGAGTTATCTTTAAGGTGGGAACTGTTTACCAGATAACATCTGCATTACTAATTGGGGTTTCTTGTAAATCTACTGGAGGTGTTAATAATTAGTCAGTTAAAGCTAAGCAGTTATGAGGAGTTTCATCAGATGGTAGGAAGTAAAGTTGTGACAATAAACAAAAGAACATTGTGAGGGAAAGTAAGAGAATTTCATAAGAAGTTAATCTGTTGGTAGAGAGGGCCTTAACAGCATGAGGGACATAAATTATTAAGTGAAATCCCATGATTAATTATTCAATTGATTCTAAAAGTTTTGCCTTTGCAACAATGAATCTCATGTAAGGGGGGAAACCCTTTGGCTATGGTAATGATATTTAATTGCTGGGTATAATATCCTAGAGGTTCCTTATATCGCTATGTCACTATGCTTTTGTATAAGGAACTTATAGTGTTTTCTCCTTATTCATGGATAAGGAGAAAAAAGGGTAAGTTGTAATTAGGGTATCCAAGAGCATAAATGCTGAGCAAGCTACACTTTATTTCCTTGAAAAATTTTGGACTAGTTTCACCCCAAATAAAGAGATCAATTAGGAATCCAATTTTTACAATATCCTGGAAGGCCTAAAAATCCTCTTATTTGACATTCAGTTTGGGGAGGAGGAAAGGTTAGAATTCTTTGGATTTGGTTAAGGTCTCGGAGGAAGCCCTGGGGGCAGAAATAGATGGGGCAGAATGAATGCAGCCCATATTAGTTGGTGATGTGGACCAGATGGGTTGGAATGGTATCTAAAAGAGAGTGGTGTTTAAATTTTATTTCCTTGTCAAATAAAAGTTGATAAATGCCTAGTCAATGTCCTAATTGAAAGGGCATTGGGGGAATTAAAGATGGTCATGGGTTTGTTGGAGACTCCCATCATTTGAATTGTATCTGTACTCTGGGGAGGAGAATTAATGAAGGTGGTGGGATTTAAGACAGAGAAAGTGGCTCTAGTATCTATTAGAGTCAATATAGCTTTGTTTATGATTATCAGATCTTTTCGCTTAAAGATGGGACATGGACAAGTGTAGAAACCTCTGCTATTTCCCAGGATAGCCCTATAAATTACATTGAAAGGCACTTTGCTTTCTCAGAGGGCAAAGAGCATTAGGCTGTTTTCAGGTAGTTTTGGACAGTCTCTTCTCCAATGTCCAAGTTGTTTATAGTAATTACAAGTATCTGCACTTCTGAACACTGGTGCCTAAAGCTTTCATAGGGGGCTTATTTAGTTGCTGTAATTGGAATCATATGGATTGTGTTAATTGTATTTACCCTGTTTTTGCTTCAGGGTTTTTGTTTTGTTTTGTTTTGTTTTCCCATACTTTTTAAAGGTACAATCTAGATCTAACTGATCTGTAAGATTTACTAAATCTCTATGTGGCCTAACTTAGTTGTTTATTGTTTTAGAGTGGCGCTTAGTTCTTCTGAAAGGTCATTAATAACACTAGCATTAAATAGGGTAGAGGTTTCATAGTTAACATGCTTAAGACCTGAGAATTGTTTAAACATTTTTCAAATGTGTTATAACATTCATATATGGGCTCATCGGGTTTTGGGGTACATTGTTGACTTTTTCTCCAATTGAAAATTGGGGATAAAGTTTCAGATATGAACTTATGACCTTATGAAGTTCCTTAACTAGCATAAATGCTTTAATTTGTCAGTGATTCTGCATTTTGAAAAGTCACTTAAGGGATTTTTTTTTTTTAATTAGCTTTGTTTATCCAGATTCTGGCATGACCTTCATTAGAAGTCCTGTAAACTAATTGGTAAAGGCCTGAGTGTCCAGACTGATAAGTGTGAATTATAAGATTGAAATATTTTGTAATACCTACTGGGTCTTCAGGATTTGGGAAATCTCAGCACTATAGAAGGGGAGTTGGGCTTAAGCTAGGGAACAGAGAAGGAGGACAGGAGGGTTAGAACAGTCAGAGTCAGGAGTTTGGGGTAATTTTTCAAGCTTGAAAATGCACTTAGATAAGTCTTCATTCGTTTTTGTTAATTTAGTATTTGTTTCTTGAAGAGAGGTAATTTTAGAATTAGTTATACATCTGGAAGCTTGCAAGTACTAGTTAAAATAAGTGTCTCATGTGGGTTGCTTAGTTTTCGATCCCCATTGTGGCCATTAAAATTCTCTAGTGTTCCACATCCAGAAGGATAAGATTTTACCTGAGGCAGGACCATAACATTTGTCAGGAAACCAGTTGTTGTGCTAGATGGCAGTGCACCATTAGATTTATTTCAGTCTGATTGTGAACCATCCTAAAGCCTAATCCTGAGGGAAACTGTCTGGGTTTTGGACAAGTGTGATGTTTTACAGTGTGACTTTCACAGGATACTTGTTTTACTGGGCAGACAGCCTGTGCTCTTGTTGTCCCATGACCAGGTATCCCTAGTTGCACGGAAATTGTCTTGAGGGTGGCAAGTGGCCTGTGTCAATCTAGTCTGTACTGACCACCTTATCCTTTTATGGGAGTATTGTTCTTCAGAAGCTGAGTCTTCTTATCAAAAGGTGGCAGGTGCTCAGAGAGCATTTAAGTGCCTGTCCCATGCCCACCAAATAACTATTTGATTTGCTCACAGTCAGAACAGAAGTCAAACTGATTGTTAGGGAGGCATCCCTCCACTGAAAAGAGCTCATTATCCAAGTGGGAATTTTTAAAGTCCCATTTTTTAACAAATTAATTTTATTGATATATATTAATATGCCATAAATCCATCCAAAGTGTACAATCAATGGTATTTTGGTGTAATCACATAGTTGTGCATTCATCACTTCAATCATTAGTGCATTTTCATTATTCCAATAATAATTTTTTAAAAAACGGACAAACAAAAAACCTCATCTCTCAATCTTTCTGTTTCCCCTGCTGTAAATAGCTGCTATTCTGTTTCCTTCTCTCTAGTTTATTTGTATTTATATTCTATAAAAATAGTCTTATATATGCAATATAATCCATATTCATATTTCACATTAGGTTTCATTATGTTATACAGTTCCATGTTACAATTTTTAGCTTTCCTTTTAGTAATATACATGCCCTTTGACTTACCCTTTCAACCACTGTCATACCCATATAATAGCTCTGCTAGTTACAAACACTGTAATTTGTTTTTGCCATTTCCATTCATTTCCAAAAATTTTCAATCAACCTTTTGAGTACTCACCAGACAAG
>JAQZBX010007190.1:0-24490 GCA_029593785.1 Cabassous unicinctus
CCCATTAGACTGGCAGCTATTAAAAAAAAAAAACAGTGGTCTACAAGCATTGGAGAGGATGTGGAGGCATGGGAATCCTCATCCACTGCTGGAGGGAATATAGAATCATGCAGCCATTTTGGAGGACAGTTTGGCATTTCCTCAAAATTCTTAAGGAGCTTTTTTATGGAAGGAGTTTTCTGTTTAAAGAAAATAAGCCATGCACATAAAATATTTGGTACAGGAACTGATTACTAAAGCACAGTCAAGCAGTATAAGAATCTGGGAATTGATATGTCAAATTTTTGGCAGTGAGAATACAAATGACACTATTTTCAATGGATAAACATACATGATTGTGTATGTATAGTTTGAAAAAAGTGATTCAGAATATATTGTTTGCATTAACCTCTAAAGACAAAGCCTAAGAATGATTTTGACAAACTGATTGGTTTATGTAATAACTGATTTTGCTGGGAATCATAATTCATGGAATGTGGGGTGAAGTGGGGCTGTTACTTGCACTGGAGAGTATTCTAAAAAGAAATGACAATTTAAAGATTTTTAATTCTCAGATTATGGTGCAATCAAAATACAGTAATTTTCTAAGACTGAATGAATGAAATAGCATTCCATGAAAATTACAATTCTGATGTGTGTATGACATCAGCTTCTGCACCTGTGCATTAATAAATTAAAAATGAAAATGAATTCACAACTTTCCCAAAGAATGTGCAGTGAATGCTAATACATAACCAATTATTTTTTAAAATGTCCAATAGCTGAGAGAAATCACTAATTTCAAAATGCCACTCTGGTTTGCCTTTTGTGTTGATGGCCCAGGATTCAGGTGATGAATGAAGCATTCACCTTAGTCTACCTCACAAAGAACACAGTAGGCCTTCATAAAAACCTGAAATTATATCCTAATATCTGGATTGAATAATTGAAAAAGACTTAGTTGGAAATTGGGATAACACACACATTGTTTTTTATGATCTGTAAAGGCAGACTATAATTATAGGAGGTGCTGAGAGAAATTTCCTGAAAATGACCTCAACTATGAATTTCATTTTTAAAGGGCAACCTTATGTCATTGGAAGAATTACAGAAATCATTGAGACCATCAATGTTTGAAGAAGCAGGGATCGTGTTGTCAATTACAACATCACATAACATATGATAGGAAATGTGAGGGGAAAGGAGCATATCAGAGGTGAAACATGGATTATTGTAAACCAAATCAGACTATGTCTCCAGTTCAGGACGTGACCTCTTTCTGGAGCCAATGAATAAAAACCCTGGTAGCTGGTACACAGCCTTTGATATGAGAGAAAATGTTTCACCAAAACCATATAACAAAAGCAGTTGCTGTCATCTGGCAGTGACTGCAGTATATCTTCACCCTTCCAGAATCTTCTATAATTTTATATATACAGAATTACCTGTATTAGATATTTTAATTCTGAATATCCAGGCATCAGTTTCTGCCTTCAATATTGATTCTTGGGGGTACAGTAAGAGAGATCAACTAAGATAAAAGGATACAGAAGAAACAGGTGTCCTAGATATAGAAAAAGAGATTGGGGCACTTCTGGGAAGATGGAAGTATAGTAAGACATGGGAAACTCTTCTCCTCCAGAAAAATAGATAGAGATCAGGCTGAAACAGCCCCAGAAAAGATCTTCTAGGCTTTAGGACAACAGGTGAGGGCTGGACACCACCCAGAGTGGAGAGGGTCAAAGGAGGAAGATCATGACAAAAGAATGTCAAAGATAAAGGGAAATTCAAATGCAAAAAAGCACATGAAGAAATGTACAATGTCAATAATGATTAGGGAAATGCTAATCAAAACTACAATGAGATATCATTTCACACCTATCAGAATGGCCACTATTAAAAAAACAGAGAAATACAAGTATTGGAGATGATGTGGAGAGATTGGAACCCTGTTGGTGGGAATGCAGAAGGGTACAGCCACTATGGAGGACTGTTTGGCAGTTCCTAAAGATGTTGAATATAGACTTGCCACGTAACCCTGCAATACCACTACTGGGTATATATCCCGAAAAAATGAGAGCAGTGACATGAACAGACATCTGCACACCGATGTCCATTGCAATATTATTCACAATTGCCAAAAGTTGGAAGCAACCCAGGTGTCCATCAACAGAGGAAAAGATAAACAACTGTGGCCTATTCACATGATGGAATATTATGCAGCTGTAAGAAGAAATGAAGTCGTAAAGCATATGACAACATGGATGAACCTGGAGGACATTATGTTGAGTGAAGCAAGCCAGACACAAAAGGACAAGTATTGCATGAATGTGTTACTATGAATCAAATATATTGTGTAACATATTGTTTGATGAAAAAAAATTTATATGATGAAAAAAATTTATATGTATCCAGTACATTTACTTGAGAAATGTATGTATTTATTCATCTGTGTTTATATTTTAGTTTTAATTGTTTATATTTTTAATTAGTAAATGTACAAAATAAAGTTAAAAAAATTAAAGAAATACAATTCTGAAAATTAGGCAAATGGATTATTTTTCTATACACTTATAAAGTATATATATTTAGATCTCCCAGTGTTTGACCTCTGTTAATCATGAGAACTTTTCTAAACTTGAAAAAAAGAATCCTTTTATAGAGAGAAAGTTTCTCAGTTCTTTTAAAATTTTTAAAAAGATACCTACATTACACAAACTTAAATAAAGAAATATAGGGGATTCACATATGCCCAGATCCACACATCTCACACATTTTCCCACATTAACAACTTATTTCATTAGTGTGGTACATTCATTGAAATTGATGAATACATTTTGGTGCATTGCCACTACGCATGGATTTAAGTTTATTTTGTAGTTTACTGTCTCTCCCACCCAATTCTGGAGGTTAAGGCAACATTTATAGTGGCCTGTATCTGTCATTGCAATGTCATTCAGAACAATTTCCAAGCACGCAAAATGCTCCCATATAGAACTTCAACTTTTTTAAGGCCTGCTTTATGTCCCTGTTTCTAAGACTATAGATTAAGGGGTTCATCATGGGAGTGACTACCGTGTACATCACTGAGGCCATTGTGCTACCCCTTCAGTTTTGGGTAGGAGCAGAGATAAGATACACTCCAAGACCAGTACCATAAAAAAGGTCACTATGAGAGGTGAGACCCACAAGTAGAAAGGGCTTTACACTTGCCCTCAGCTGCTGAAATTCTCAAAATGGAGGATACAATCTTGGAGTAAGAGAAAAAGAAGCCAGTGAGTGGAATAACACCCAGATGTCCAGATTTGACACACATCATCGGGTCATTGACAAAGATTTCAGAGCAAGCAATTTGGAGTACCTGATTAAGTTAACAGAAAAAGTGGGGTTTTTCCAACTCTGTACAAAATGATAATTGCAAAACAATTAAGTCCTGTAAAAGAGAGAACAAAACACTTAATATCCAGGATGCCAATAGCAGGAGGCTGCAGACCTGGGGTTCATGAGGACCATGTATTGGAGGGGGTGGCAGATGGCCACAAAGCAGTCATAGGCTATCACAGTCAATAGGGCATTTTCTAATTGTCCAAAAAAACATGATAAGAAAACATCCACCTGAGGCAGTTTGCATAAGTTATGATTTTACTCTCTATCTGGATGTTCAACAGCATCTTTGGTTCAGTGGTGGAGGTGAAACAGATACCTGTAAAAGAGAGGTTGGAGAGGAAGAAGAACATGTGTGTGTGGATCTGGGAGTCTGAGATGATGGCCAGGACAATGAGCAGGTTCCCGATGAGGGTGACCAGGTACATGGACAGGAACAGCCCAAAGAGGAGGGGCTGCTCTTCTGTATCTTCTGAGAGACCCAGGAAGGCAAATTGTAAAACATGCGTTTGGTTTTCCATGTAGCTCATGAAACTGTTAGAAAAGAAGCCTGAACAATGAAAATTTAGCCACAAACAATGGCCAAGAAATTATCATAAATGCTGTAGTTTGTAAAAGCACTAATTTAATGATTTATATATAGAAAGATCTAGTGACTTTTTACTGAAACTGTCAGGGAAAACAAAAGCTCCTTCCCCTTGATACTTTTCTGACTAGCCATCCATGTACATAATTGGAAAAAAATTCTCACATCATTATTTTCCTCTACAAATTCTCATAGAATTTATTTTATTCAACAAGTATATTGAAAAACATTTTGTATACTGTGATGAAAAATTTGGAGTAATGTCTATTGGTTAAAATAGCACAGTATTCTGAAAGTACTTAAAATTACCAAATCATAAACATGACAATAAATAAAATGGGAAATCTTGAGATTCATATAGGTTACTACAATTAATTGTTTTAATTAATGAATTTGAGGTATTTATTATTATTATTATTTTTGTTTTTATAAAAGGTATTTATTTGGGGTAGAAGCTTACAGATATCAGGCCATAAAGTGTAAGTTACTTCCCTCACCAAAGTCTATGGCCACGTGTTGTTGTGACAGCTGCACACATTTGTCAGAGTTCAGGCTTCTTGCATTCCTCTGTTCCAGGGCTTGCCCCTCTCCAGGCTTAGGCTAGCTTATCTCCACAAGGCCAGCTGTAGTCTATCAGGCAAATGGCTCATCTTTTTTCCAAGGGCCTTCTCTGCTTCCTCAAGACCAAAATCTTCTGCATGCTTACTTCCCCAGGCTCCAGCATTAAAACTCAGCATCAGAACTCCAATGCTATTTTTAAGATGCCAGTTCTTCCCAATCTGATTTATACATTCAACCAATCCAGGACTCTAAAATGCCAGCAGGTTATTTTGAGGAAATTGACAAACTAATTCTAAAGTTTATATGGAAAAACAAAAACCTAGAAAGCCAAATATACTATAGATAATGAACAAAGTTGTAGGACCATACAAATTGATTTCAATACTAAAAGCACAATAATCAAAGAGAGTTGTATCGGTGAAATAGAAGCACAAACTAATGTTAGAGAATCAAGAAATAAGCCAAAACAAATGTTATCAAGTGATTCTTTACAAAGAAGTAAAGGTGCTTCAATGGAGAAAGTGTGGTCTTTTCAACAAATGGTTCCGGAACATTGAAATGCACACATGCCAAACAAATATGGAATTTATTTTATTCAATAAATATTTTGGCCAGTCTTTTTTAATCCTGTGATGAAAAAGTTGAAATAATGGATATTGGTGATGGTAGCATAAAATTTGAGTGTAATTAATAATACTAAATTTTATGCAAAAATTAACTCAATAAGATATAATAACTCAATATGATAAGAAAGCAAACAACCAATTTAAAAATGGGCAGAAGATCTGAACAGAATTCTAACAAATAAGATATACTTTTGGCAAATAAGCATAAACAAAAAGATGCTCAACATCTTTTGTCATTAGAGAACTGCAAAATTAAAACTGCAGTGATATATCACCACACGCTTATTAGAGTAGCTGAAAACCTAAACACTGATATTGACAATTGCTGGGGGGATGTGGAGCAACATGACTCTCCTACATTGTTAGTGAGTACACAAATTGGTAAAGACAGAAGATGGTTCAGCAGTTTCTGTAAAATTAAACATGGTCTTACCATACAATCCAGCAATTGTGCTCTATATATGAGGATTTTATGAAAACTTAGGTCCACACAAACACTCATGGGTGAATGTGAATGTTATAGCAGATATATGGAGAATCTCCAAAATCTGTAAGGAACAAAGAAGCCATTCAATAGGTGAATAGATAAACACTTTGCTATATCTATATAAGGAAATATAGCTTAGAGATAGAAAAAAAAAGAACTGTTCCATCCAGCCACAAAAGGAAGGCTGAATCTCAAATGACTGCTGCTAATTTAAATTCATCAATTTAAAATGCTATGTAAGTATGATATCAACTATAAGACCATCTGGATAAAGCAAAATAGCAAAGAATAAATTGATGATCACTGGTTGACAGGGATAAGTAGGTGAAGCACAGGTGAATATTTAGAGCAGTGACACTATTCTATATAGTACTGTAAGTGTAAACATGTGACATTATACATTTGTAAAATCCATTGAATTTGACCACACAAAGAGTGAATCTTGATGTATGCAAATAAAAAATTCATTTACAAAGTTAAGGGAACACCTGGATGCAATGCAAAATATTCAAAAACTATGTAACTGTATTACAATATATGACATGCCCTCTCTGAAGAAGGGAAATTTGATGAAATATGTAATATTGAATGCTAATGAAGTCTATAAAAGAATTCATTACACACTGGACATAAGTCCTGTACTCTAATTGACACAGTTGTACCCCACCAGGGTGTGGGTTAACAAATCTATTACTCTGTATCTGTATCAAGCAATGAAGAAAATGGATGGCAGATGGGGAATATGTTTCTCACTGTGGAGGGGAAGGTGACAGATAAAGAAGAAAGGATGTTGGAGTGTTCTATGCGATAAAGGTAGACATCAGTATGAGCTCATGTTTAGGCTAATATAGATAAGGAGGATTACATACACATATACTTACTGATATGTGTATATGCACAAGTTAGTGGACACATATATATTTCCTTAGTCTGTGAGCACAGAATGCCTAGATGCCACAGAAATGAGGAGCAGAGCTTCTGTCCAGACCTTGGATTTTAACACCATTCACCAATCCAAGACTCCTTGGAGAAATGACTGACTCTAGGACTGGGGAAAGAAACATACAAGAAGAGTCTGGAGCATATCATATTACCAGATAGAAAGTAGGTACTAAAACAAAATCCTCAATGAAGGGGAATATCAGAGAAAAACAGGACACAGCTGAAAGAGTACCCAAGGAAAAAATGGAACAAAGAGAAGAAAATAAATAAATTCGTATCAATTCTCAATACAAAGTATCAAATAAATATCATGAATCCATTCCTATGTAAATAAATTATTGACTGAATACATAAGAAATAAGCTCTCATGCAGAAGCATTCCAATAATTTATGCAGACTTTGCTCTTCAAGGAGGTGGAGCATAACTTCCACTCCTGAAGTCTGGGCTTCACTTAGTGAAGTATTTCCAAAGGCGATATTGGGAAAGACAGAGGAATGAGGGATTTCATAGTGGGAAAACCTACAAACACTGTTGAGCAAGGTCAACATCAACAGTGATAAGTCATGTTGATAAAATGCACTCTGGATATGATGTCATGAAAATGTCACTTTATGTCAGGTGTCTTCCTCCAAACACACATATTCCCAGTCTAGTAAGAGAAAAACATCAGACAAATTCCCACAGAGGTACATTTTACAAACTGCCTGACCAGCACTCCTGGAAACTCTTCAGCTCATCAAAAACAAGGATAGTCTGAGAAAGGGACTTATTGACTAAGAATTCATGACAAATAAATATAATCTGCTATTCTGGATGGGTGATGTGAAGAACAGGGGAAAGTGAGTGCATGGTTATGGAAACTCTGTCTGCTATTCTTGCAATTTTTCTCTAAGTCTGACATTATCTGAAAAATTAAGTTTATTAAGAATTAAAATTTTTGGTGAAATGCAAAAGCATAGGAAACCAAAAACTCTGAGCTTCCTTCCAGATGTTATTAACTGCCTTGGACAATTTAATCACCCTGCTGTAAATGTAATATTCTTTATCCATTAAATCAGAATAGTGGAACCAATATCAAAGAGTAATTGAAAGAATTAAATATAACAATGGATATAAAATGTCCAGCATTGTGCCTAGTATAAACAGTGAATATTTTATGCATTATGACTCAACCCCACACAGATTCACTCCCCACACATCCTTCCCTATCTCCAACCCTCATCACCAATATGGGCTTTTGATAGCAGCAACAGTCACCCTGACCCAGAGTGAGCTTTCCACAGGACAAGACTTTGCATGAACATGACCTTCTATAAATCCAGCACTGACTCTCCAATTACTTCAAACATAAATTTCCATCTTGTGGACAAGACACAAGTCTCTCTGTTATTTGGCTGCTGTCAACCTGTCTGAGCTCATGTTCCACTTGTCAGGTTCTGCCCCTCATTGTTCACCAGATATTAACCAATATTCCTACAACCTAAGCACACCTTGTGGTTATTTTGATCCCAGTTATCTGTCCTACTTTCTTCTTGGAGTGCTTCTATCCCTTTCTACGGCTGGAATTACCTGATTTCCTCCTTCAACACTCAGTACAATTAACACTCACTTGTGAAGACTTCACTAACTTCCATAGTTTGAGTCCAAACTTTTGGATCATCTTCAGGAGGATTTCATAGTCATATTGGGATATTCCATGTACTAATTCTATGTTTTCAAACCCATTTTGATGAAATTTCTTCAAGAAGAAGAACATAGTGTTACTCATTTCTTTATTCCCAGAATAATATTTAGTGCCTATCATCAAGTATTTGAAGAATAAATGTTTGTTGAATGACTAAATATAAAAAGGATGCGATAGTATATAATCAGACAATTACTAGGAATTATGGTCTATGGAATATAATTGTTATATTTTTTCCATACCCTCTTATTTTTAACAAAATCTATAACAAATAGTCAAAACAATGTAAGGTATTGTGGGAGCAGTATTGTATGGGAATTCTGCATATTTCATGATTGTTTGTAAGTTAACAACTTCTCATATATATAAGAAATAATCATATATATATATGAGGTTGAAAGTGAATAAACAGATACCTATAACCATTTTAGAGAGAGAAGAAGCAGTGCAAGAGGAATACACTTTGCTGAATTAAAGCCAGAGGAGAGGGATTGGAGAAGGAAGCTATTTTAGTGTACCTAGTACCTACTTCAACTCAGACATTTTAAATAGGCAAGACCTTGTATGATTTTGCATTCTTTACATATGTACTTGATATATCCTTAAAGTTACCACCAATAAAAGGGTTCACTTTAGCTATAACACATTCCCCAGTACCTTGAAGATATGCATTTCTAAAGGTAATCTTATACATCTTAAAAAATATTAATACTCCAATCCATGAAAACAGGATGTCTTGCGATTTAATTAAGTCTTCTCTAATTTCTTATGAAAGTGTTTTGTAGTTTTCAGTGCAAAGTCACTCAACACTTTAGTTAAATGTCTAGTTTTTTAAAATTATTTTAGATACTATGGTGAATGAATTTCTTATACATTTCAAGTTAGGAATGTTCTTTGCTGTTTTACAAAGCACAAGTAATATTTGCAATGTCATTTCAAAATAAAGCATAAGGGGAAAAAAAACTACATTTTTATTTGAACAACCCTATTCAATATGGTACCCTATTGTATTTTATTTTTGATCCCAATTATTTTCTTATTTTAAAGCCAAGTCAAGGATATATTTAATGGATTATTTTTTTTAATTGTTTCTCCAGCATTTTATTTGTCAGAACACTGTGGTGCATCTTCCATAAAGGTTGTTCTACAAATTTATCAACTTTTCCATTGGAATACTCAGTGTTGGACTCCACTTTTGGCAATTTGGGAAGTTAACAGTGACAACAACCATATCTGCCTTGGTGACTGCATGTCGATGTTTCTCAGTCCATGCATAAATTTTATCCATGGCAGTGAGGCTACTCTGATCATGAGTGCGTTGGGCTAGGACATGGCAAAAAAAGTTGACTGCCATACAAAGATGGTTCAATTTCTCCATTAATTACTATGATCTTCCTTTGCTGAAGCTATTCCTTGATGAACATTTACACAGGATACAAATATTTTCATATTACTAGTTTACTCAGACAAGGGCATTGAAAATTCATGAATTAATCAGCATTTTCAATGTACTTGATTACAGTTATTTACCAAAATATAAATTTAGCTCTGTATCTATTATGAGATGCCAACAGAAGCAGTCTGTTGTGCAGGAAATAGAAATTAATGTGGACATTTTAGTATAACATATGTGATTCAGAGAATTGTAAACATATTCCGCAGAATTCAGGGGCTTAGCAGCTTTCTGAAATTCCTAGAAGTCCAGTGCTCTGGAGCATGTTGAGATATCCCTTTTAATCTGAAGGAAAATTTGTGGAATTTGCTTCTCTTATATCTAAGATGAGCAAAATACCTTGTGGGTTTCCTTGTATTTTGAGGGCAAATTATACCTCATTTACACTTACTGTTCTACATATCATATGGAATAATGGTTGAAGAATGTGTTTCAGATAGGGATGCTGTTTGGAGCTTTGGTAAGCCTATATAGTTGAACAACAAAATCTTGAGGATATTGGAGCAATGCTATATGACATTTGAAAAGAGCTAGTCTTCATTTCAGAAAAAAAACTTTTGTATCACTGCTGGACCTTAGTAGGGAATAAAGGCTAAATTTTGGACCATGAATATAGCATGTAATGTTTTCCCTCCCATGATATTTCTTTCCAATATCATAACAAATATTCTCTCAGACTTAATTTTAACCCAAATGATTTTTTTGGTTCTGCTGGCTGTTTGATCCTTCAATAATAGATAAATACCAAATATCAGAATTCTGCAAACTCAAGAAGATGAAACACACATGTAACCACAGTTTGGATGATGCGTCTCAGAATTACATGGGTGCTTCCAGTTCTTCTGAAAAGGGTGATCTGGAAATGAATGGAAAAGGGAATGTTGGTATTGGTGGAAGACACCAGGAGAAGAAACCCCAGACTTCCTCACCCAATACTGGTTCTCTATCATTTACTTCTCTTGGAAACTCAGCTTTTAGCTGTGGGTGGTGGAGTCATTGCTCCTATGTTTGGCATATACTCACTTTGACTCTGGCTACATTATTATGGTGCATTATAAGAGGTAAGGGCTCTGTTAGTGCTCTGTGGTTTTAGTTGAAATGGTTTTCCCTTGACCTGAGCATGTTTACTCTGATATCCTCCACTTTGGAAAATTAATCGTCCCTTGAAAGTGTTCATCTGTTCTAAAATTTTGTATGGAAGTGTCCCAGTAAATAATTATTTGAATTTATCAAATATAATACAATAAAACAGAACAGAGCTTACTCAAAATAAGTCTTTTCCTCCTAATATTTAACATACCTTTAATCATTTGGAGGCATCAATCAAGTCTTGAATACCTCTAGAAAAAAATATATTATTTCCCTCTGTAAGGTATTTGTCTTACTCACAATTTCAATAGTTTCTATACCTGAAATCTATAATTTAATTATATTTTTTAAGTTTTGCTTTAAAGTACACCCAAAATGACTTGAATTTCACCAGCAGTAGATAGTTTAATGATTTTTTGCAGCCATTTACAGATACTTAGAGAAATATACATATATATATATTTCCATAAAAACAAAATTTTCCCTTCATTTCAGAGTGAATTATAACAGTTATCACATATTTTAAGGGTTCTGAAGATGGGTAATCTCCTATTTTTAAAATCCAGGAATGCTTTTCTTCTCAGAAAAAAAAGGAGGCAAAATAATAGTAAATTAAGTAAACATTTAAGAGTAGTTAGCAGAATTTTAAAGATCTCCATTCCTCAAATGTGACATGCTCTACAAATATCTTTTACTAAGTACCTATGTAACTCTTGGGCAAAATATAAAACTAGGCCAAGTTTCAAATTCACTGGTAAAGTTTCCTAAGTATAACCATCAACATAATTGGTTTGGCATATGGTCTGTCCGCTTTCACTAGACACTGACTGTGTACTCAGGGGATTCTTGTTGCTTTATTAGGGATTGTAGCAGGACTTCCCAGAATGGGAATTCAATATTCTTCTGGCTATTGTGTGGGTTTCCACCAACCAAGACAATACCCCATGGCCATTATGACATTTTCATATGCCATAGTGTCATGCCCCAACTGCACCACTCTGCACACATCCCCCTCACTGACATCCCACAGCAGTGATCCTCCCCTGCCACAGTTGTGACCCTTCTGTGATTCAAAACCTCCCCCAAAGCAAAGCCAAAAAATAAACAAATAAAGGTAAGAAAATAAAATATTAACAATTAAAATAAGAAATAAAATACAGAAATAAAAAATAAAATAAATGTTATTTCCTGAAAGTTTCCTTGTTTCTCAAATATGCCCTCTCTCTAAGCCAATTTCATCATATAAACACACTATCTTCCCCCTAACATGGGACATGACTCCCAGGGATGAGCCTCCCTAGCACTGAGGGATTATTACCCAAGTACCAACTAGTGATGAATCTGGTAAAAGACCTGGACCAAAAGGAGGAAATTTTAAATACAAATGAGTATTTTATGACTAAGAGACTTCAAAGTGAGTCAGGAAGTTGTTCCAGAGGTTATGCTTTTATGTCTCAGCAGGATCTCATTGCCTGCCACAGTGAACAGTGCCCCAAACAATGGGGCTCTAGAGACATCTAGATAATATAAGCAGGGCAGACAATCTCAGGAATTTAGCACCCTGCCAATGGGCCTACTTTGGTGTATATACTGCCCAATGTAACAGAGTTAGAGTCATTTATAAATTCCCTACACATGGTTCTTCTGCCCCTTTTATTTGAACCTGTAATTAGCACAATACTTTTTAAATATATGTCCAAGAGATTTAAATCTTCAGTCTGTTCAAATGTCAGTTGAACTCTGAATCTCTCCAATTCATTGGACTCACCCAGGAAAACTAATAAAAGGAAGATGATGGACACGCCCATCCCACAAAGTGGAGAGTGCCCACAACTGCAAGCAAGGCAGTTCCATCCATCTGTTCCATGGAACTAAGCCCCATCTCAGTCAGAAGCAGGGTGGGCATCACCATCCCTAAATCCTCAAAAATAAGGGGGGAAAGAAACTGTGCACTAAAGTACACATATTATTCTATCAATGGAAGAGATATAAAGGCAGTAGACACCATAAGTTCTCAGAGTAGGGAGAGGGAAGAACAGGTGCAAAATAGGGGCATTTGAGGGACATTGTAATTGTCCAATTGTGCAGCACATTGGAATGATGGATACAGGCCATTACAGATTTAGTGAAAAGCTATAAAGTAGTTTAGGTCAAAGTGTAAACTATAATGTCAACTGTAGTCCTTGGTTAGTACTATGCTTCAATATGTGTTCATTAATTGTAACAAATGTACCACACTAATGAACGATTTTGGTAATTTGGTAAAAAGTAAGAGAGTAATGGGGGGGTTATATGGGAATCCCCTATATTTTTTTGGAACATTTATGTAATCTACATCTTCTTTAAAATAAAATATATAAAAAAATAAAATTAAAAAGCTATGTACTAGCTGAGTATATTAGGAAACAGTGGAATATCTTAGGGAATTTTGAAAGAGATAAAATTGCTCACTCTCCTAAATTACACTAAAAGTATAAATAATTTTGGCACCCACCATGAAAACTACATGTTATGGTGTGAGGTGGTAGGGGCATCTGGCACTTAGAAGCCATTTCTATCTCTTTATCTCTTGTGTTCCTGACCACCAGACAAGGGTGAACTAACAGGTGCAGTGTGTATTTCAACAATACTCACGTCAAGAGTTTCCTATTACCTGTATTGCAGATAATGCATAGCGTGGTGAAGACAACCATTTCAGTGGAGTCTTCTTGACTATACAATGTTCTTTATGAAAACAGAAGTATCAACTTTCTTGGGTACCCTGTTTCTTATGTATTTTTAGTGTTTTTGAATTCAAATTACTTGAAAGACCTACTTTAGCATCTTCCACAATGTCAAGAGTACATGCTTACTAGATTTCTTCACAACATTCTTAAAGAGGCTATTTCTCAAAGAGATATTTCTGCTTAAAGAAAATAAGCTACACAGTAAAGCATTTAGTGTAAGAACTGATTGCAAAAACAAATTTTCCAGGATAATGATATGGGAATGGATATATGAACTTGCTCAAGAGGAGGGCAGTAATGGCACTGTTTCTATTAGTGCTTTTATAACATTGGCAAATGTGACTCATAATATATTGTTTTGTAGTTATTCCTAAAAAATTGTCTAGGGAAGATTTTGGCAAACTGACTGGTTTATGTGATATGAACATTTAGTTGAGAATCATAATTTAAAGAATGTGTAGTGATGTGACTCTTTTAATTGAACTGGAGAATTTTCTTTAAGGACAAGATAAGGAATATTAATTCTCAGATTATGGGATAATGTAAAACCAGAAATTTTCCAGGACATTATGAATCAAATTTATTTTCACTTTAAATTAAAATATTGAAGGGCTATAACTAAAAAATTGAGAAACATGGGTTTCTGATGAATGAAAATTAAAGATATAGAACACTGAATATTAGGAAAATAGCAGATTATTATTCTACATGGTGAGAAAAGTATCTCTATTTAGTTCTGTCAGAGTTTGTCTTCCTTTAATCATTGGCAAATTTCCAAATCTGTGTAACAGGATACTTTTATTGCCAGTTTAGTAAGGTTTTTTTTATTTATTCTTGTTTCATTTCCATTTTTTTGTATTTGTTTATTTTTTTATTGAGTCTTTAGATTATATACATGTGACTTTGAAAATATAGGTGATTCCCATATACAACATCACTTTCCCATCCTTCTTCCCCTCCAACATATTCCCCAATAAAACATCTTTCATTAGTTTGGTACACTTGTTACAATTGATGGAAATATTTTGAAGCATTGCTACTAAGCATAGTCAATAGTTTACATTATGGTTTACACTTTGAAACTCACACTTTTATAGTGTTGATAAAATGTATAGTGGCCTTTATCCATCATTGGAATATCATTCAGAACAATTCCAATGTCCCCCCAAAATATCCCTTGTTACAACTATTCTTCCCTCTACCTCCTTTCAGAACCTTTGGTGACCACTGTCTTTATATCAATGCTACAAGCTCTTCTGTTACTAAAATTATAATATCACTTTAGTACTTAGTTGCATGCCTGCTTATGTTATTCATTACTCATTCTTGAGGATCTCGGGATTGTGATGCCCATTCTGTTTCCTTTTGAGAGGATTATTACATGACATGGGGTGGGTGGATGGAACTGCCTTTCCTGCCATTGTAGATACTCTCTGTTTTTTGGGATGTGTGTCCATCTTCATCCTTTCATTTATTTAACTGGTATATAGTGCTAATTATAGTTTTTTTTTAAAAAAGGGTAATAAGAACCAGGTAAAGAAGAAATATAAAGGAGACTAACGCATATATTGGGGAGATAGGCTATCATATGTTCCAAGGTAAGGCCCACTGATGGGGTGCTAATTTCCTGGGATTGTCTGAACTCCCAATTGTGTCCAGATGTCTCTACTGGCCTCAGGAACCCCTGCTTGAGGCACGGTTTACTGTGGCAGTCATTGAGGTCCTTATGATACCTGCATAAGCATAACCTCTGGAAATCTCTTAGACATAAAACTCCTTTGTATTTAATATTTCCCCCATATGCACCGCTAGCTGGCACTTGGTTGATACCTCATTCCCAAGGAGGCTCATCCATGGGGGACATGTCCTAAGTCTGGGGAAGATACTGAGTTTATATGCTGAGTTTGGCTCATAGAAAGTCCAGTTTGAACAACAAGGAGGCTTTCAGGAAATAACAAATTGGCAATATATATTGCTAGGCTAACTTTAAATTTCACAAGGAAAAGTTCCGTAAGTACATGTGTCAATATCAAGGGACTGGTGTGTTGGATCGTCCTCCTTTGCTAGGCAATACTCATGTGCTATAGAGTTTCTTACCACTCTATTAGAAAATGTAGCAAGACAACCCAGGATAGGAATTCAATATTCTTTCAGTTATTGTGTAGGACTCTACCCACTAAGACTACACCCCATGACCACAAGAACATATTCCTATTCGATACAAGTATGCCCCAGGTGCACTCCTCCACACACGTCCTCCACCATTGACACCACACTCCTGTGATCCTCACCTGCCAAAGTTGTAACCTTTCTGCAATTCAAAATTTCTTCAAAAATAAAGTCAAAAAATAAATAAAAAATAAAATAAAATCTCAGTGTCTTATTATTTCTTCAACTTTATTTTCAAAAAAGCTATAAGTTCCAGAAAAAATCACATAGAAAATAAAGGGGTTTCCCATTTACCCCATCCCCTCCCCTTCTCACATTTCTCCTATTAATACTATCATAAAAGAGTATGGTACATTAGTTACAAATGATGAACAGATATTGAATTGATGCTACTAACCATGCTCAAGGATTTACATTATGGTATCCATTTTACACCTTGCACTTCTATTGGTTTAGATAAAATGTGTAATGACCTACATTAGTTATTGCAAGTTCCTGCAGAGCAATTCCCAAGCCCTAAAAGTGCCTTATGTTTCACTTATTCTTTGCTCTCCTTCTTCTAAAAACCCCTAGTCCCACTATCTAGGAGCAGTTGTAGCTCAGTGGTTGAGCACCTGCCTCCCACATACAATGTCCCAGGTTGAATTCCTGGTATCTCTTACAAAAAAAAAAGAGAGAATATCTCTCACCTGAACATTTTATTTAAAGCTTGCTTTATGTATTTGTTTCTAAGACTATAGATAAAGGGGTTCAGCATGGGAGTGACCACCGTGTACATCACAGAGGCTATTGCATTTGCCCTTGAGTTTTGGGTAGCAGCAGAACTTAGATACACTCCAAGACTTGTACCATAAAACAGGGTAACTACTGAGAGGTGAGACCCACAAGTAGAAAATGCTTTATACTAGCTCCCAGCTGTTGAAAATCTCAAAATGGAGTACACAATTTTATAATAAGAGAAAATGATTCCTGTTAATGGAATAACACCCAGAAGTCCAGCTGCAAAATATTTCACTAGGCTATTGAGGAAGGTGTCAGAACAAGTAAGTTGGACCACCTGATTAAGGTCACAGAAAAAGTGGGGGATTTCCAACTCTGTACAAAAAGTTAGTTGTGAAACCAATAAAGCATGTAAAAGACATGCCAGAACACTCAACAACCAGGATGCCAGCAAAAAGAGGCCACAGTGCCTAGGGTTCATGATGACCATGTAGTGAAGGGGGACACAGATGTCCAAGAAGTGTTCATAGGTCATCACGGTCAAGAGGGAGTTGTCTAATTCTACAAAAAGCATGAAAAAATACATCTAGCTGAGGCAGTTTTCAGAGGTTATGATTTTACATTTGGTCTGGATGTTCAGCAGCATCTTTGGGACAGTGGGGAAGGTAAAACAGATATCAGTAAAAGACAAGTTAGAGAGGAAGAAGTACATGGGTGTGTGGAGGTGGGAGTCAGAGAGGATGGTCAGGATGATGGGCAGGTTCCCTGTGAATGTGACCAGGTAAATCATGAGGAACATCACAAAATGGATAGGCAGCATTTCTGTATCATCTGAGAAACCCAGGGGGATAAATTCTGAAACACGTGTTTGGTTTTCTGGATCCATGTAGTTGATGAATCTGCTGGAAAAGAGACCAGAACCATGTGAATTTGGCCAAAAGCAGTGATCTAGAAATAATCATAAATGCTATGTATTGTATTGTAAATACTTTAAATTAATTATTTTATTGATTTTATATAGATCTAGTGCCTTTTTTCTGAAAATGTCAGGGAAAACAAATGCTTCTCTTTCTCCTTGATATATTTGCAGACTTGACATCCTTGTCCACGATATAAAATGCTTTCTCAAGGCTATAATTTCCACTGCAACTTCTTCAGACTTTATTTCAATCAACAAACATGACCAGTCATTTTGTACCCGTGATGAAAATTTGGGGTTATGAATATTGGTGATGGTAGCACAATATACTGAATTTCCACCCGGGGGAGCTCTACTACTTTCTCTCATAGAATGTCAAGAATCTCTAGAATACAAGGACAGTGCCTAGCAAAGGATGACGGATCATTATGCAAGTCCTTTGATATTGATGTTTGTACTTAAGAACCTTTTCTTGTGAAATTCAAAATAGCCTAATATTACATTTTCCCTTAGAGTTAGCTCCTGAAAGCCTCCTTTTTGCTGAAATGTGGCCTCTCTCTCAGCCAAACTTAGCATATAATCACATTACTTTTCCCCCAACATGGAATAGGACTCCCAGGGATGAACCTCCCTGATACTGAGGGATTAATACCAAGCACCAATGAGCAATGAATCTGGAAAAAGACCATGATCAAAAGAAGGAAATATTAAATACAAATGAGTTTTTATGTCTAAGATATTTCAAAGTGAGTTGGGAGGTTGTTCTATACGTTATGCTTATGAACATCTCAGGAGGATCTCACTGAATGCCACATTAAACTATGCCTCAATCTGGGGTGTTTCTGAGTTCTCTAGAGACAGCTAAGTACTATAGGCAGGCAGATAACCCCAGGAAATTGGCACCCCGGTGGTTGGCCTTACATTGAAATATATGAAAATCTCTCTCCCTAATGTATCAGAGTTTGAAAGATTTATAAATTTCCTATAGATACTTCTTATAGCCCTTTTATTTGAACCAATAATTAGCACTATACCAATTAAATATATGTCTCAGATGCTTAAATCTTCAATCTGTTCATATGACCATTGGGCTCTGAATCTCAGCAGTTGAAGCCAGCACCTATTCTCCTGTTTAACCAAATCACCCAGGAAATATAACAAAAAGGATGATGGACAACATTCATCCCTAAAAACAGAGAGTATCTACAATTGCAAGCAAGACAATTCCATCTATCTTTGTCATAGGATCTAATCCCTCTCTCAATTTAAAGCAGAGTGTGCATCACCATCCCAAATTCCTCAAGACTGAGGAATGAACAACATAAGGGGGGAATGCAACTATGGATAAAAGCAGACTTATAATTATTTTCATAATGGAAGGACTTGTAATATTGATATAAAGACAGTGGTCAACAGAGTTTCTGAGGGGAGGGAGGGGGAAGAACAGGTAGACCATAAAGCATTTTTGCATCATTTGAATTATTCTGCATGATACGGCAATGATGGATTCAAGCCATTAAACATTTTCTCAAAATCTATACAATTGCGTGGTACAAAGTGTAAAGCATAATATAAACTATAGATCATACTTATCAGTAAAACCTCAATATGTATTCATCAATTGTGAAAAATATACCACACTAATGAAAGATGTTGTTAATGGCAGAAACTGTGGAAAATGGAGGGCATGTGGTACAAGGAAATCCCCTATATTTTTGATGTAACATTTATGTAATCTAAAGCTCCTTTAAAAATAAAGAAACAAATGCAAAAATAAGGGCAAAATATTTGAATAGAATCTTAACATAAGAAGATATACACTTCAGAAATTAGAATACAAAAAGAGGCTTAATATCATTTGTAAATAGGCAAATGGAAAATTTATTGCAAAATTAAAATGGCAATGATATATCACCACTCTATTAGTCAGCCAAAGGGTTGCTGATGTAAAATACCAGAAATCTGTTGGTCTTTATAAAGGGTATTTATTTGGGGTAGAAATTTACAGTTATTAGCCCATAAAGCATAGGTTTTTTCCTTCACCATAGTCTGTTGCCATGTGTTGGAGCAAGACAGCTGCTGATATTTGCCAGGGTTCGGGTTTCTTAGGTTCTTCTCTGCCCAGGACTCCATTTTTCTCTGGACTCAGTGCCTCTGTTTCCTCCACAAGGTCAGCTGTAGACTATAGGGCACTCTAGGCTTTGCATCTCTTCACAAAGCCAGCTGTAGACTAGCAGGCAGTGTGACTCTTTTCCCAGAGCCTTC
The DNA here is from genome assembly GCA_029593785.1 of Cabassous unicinctus. Classification (NCBI taxonomy): domain Eukaryota; kingdom Metazoa; phylum Chordata; class Mammalia; order Cingulata; family Chlamyphoridae; genus Cabassous; species Cabassous unicinctus. The sequence continues at coordinate 19,592 of JAQZBX010007190.1, forward strand.
TCTCTTTCCTCATGACCAAGGTCCTCTGTGTGTTTATTCCCCTGGGCTCCAGCATTAACACTCAGCATCAGAACTCCAAAAACAAAACTCCAACTTGAAAAACTCCAACTCTGTCCTTTGCCATGTCTTTTTATCTTTGAAACCCCACTCACAAAGGGGTGGGGCTCAATACCTTACTGTCTTGACCAAGTCAACAACCTAATTATGCCCAGATGAACAGACCATTTACAAGCATAATCCAATATCTATTTTTGGAAATCATAACTATAGCAAACTGCCGAACAGCTGCACTCCACCCTCTGAATTCCAAAAATACATTATAATATTCAAAAATCCTTAAATCAGTAAAAATGCAAGTACAAAATCATATATTCAGTTTAAAGAAATACAGTTCATCTTGAGGCAAAGTCCCATCTACTGTAGATCTCTGAAATTTACAAAACAATTTATCTGCTACCAATACCCAAATGGGCAAAGGATAAACATTTTCACTACCATAAGGAGAAATTGGGAGGTTAAACATGAGTCTGGTCCTCTAAAGTTCAGTAAACCTGCAGGGCATCCTCCATTCGATTTCAAAGTCTGAAAGTTATTCTAAAGGAAATAATCATATATATATATATATATGGATGAAGGTGAATAAACAGATACCTATAACCATTTTAGAGAAAGAAGAAGCAGTGCAAGAGGAATAAAGATTGCTGAATTAAAGCCAGAGGAGAAGGATTGGAGAAGGAAGATATTTTAGTCAACCGACTACCTACTTCAACTCAGACATTTTAAATAGGCAAGACCTTGTATGATTTTGCTTTCTTTATGCATGTACCTTGTTATGTACTTAAAGTTATGAACAATAAATGGTTCCCTTTAGCTATAACACATTACCCCTGTACCGGTGATGATTCTGTGATTCACCATGACATTATTAAAGAAAGGTCTGAGTTCACCAACGCAGATTCTTCCTTGAATGATGGATGAAGCTGGAAGCTCTGCTTCCAGGAAGGGCAGGGAAATGATCTACTCAGGAGGTCTATAGAGCACAATTGTGTTTCCTCATCACAGAGATCAGTGAAGAAGGCTTGGGGTAGTTTAGGAGAAGCATTTAGGTTTCCTTTACCTTTGGTATTTATTTCCATTGAGTATAATTAATGAATTATTCTTTTGTCTCTCTTCTCCATGAGACATTTAGCTCTCTGGAGGAAAGGAAGAAAACACAATGCAAACTTGTGCCAGTTTTGACCTTTGGGAGGCAGCTTTGGAGCTCCATATTCATCTCTTATCCCAGTGACTCCCTGCTCCCAAGAGGGGGTCTTCTCTCTTTAGATGTGGGCTCAAGTATTGCAAAGTTTCCCATAATGTTTTCCATATTGCTGATTCTGGAGAGTGATTCTGGAAACACTAAAACATCTGTCTGATCTGTCTCATCTGGCACTGGCTCTCATTCATGAGACTGTTCTCTCCAAATAAGATTTCCTCTTGTCTCGCTGCTTCTGTTTACTTTCCCCATACTTAGAAATATCTATTCAACTTATTCAGCTGTTTGTTTCCTCAGTCATTCAACAAATATTTATTCAGAATACTCTACAGTAAGCAGTAAACTATGTTCTGGGCATGGAGATAGATGTAAGATATGGTGCTTGCTCTCATACATCTCCTGTCTAAACAGGCCAAAAGACATGGCAATAAATATATTCAACACCTCAAGGTAGTATACTTAGACCTGGTGAAATATAATTCCATATGAATGAAGGTTGCCTTTGATAGGGATTACCTTAAAGCTATGGATCACTTCGGGCAGTACTGACAGCTTAATAATATGAATCCCTCCTATCCATGAACACAGGATGTCTTACCATTCCCCTACATCTTCTCTAATTTCTTGTGACAGTAATTTCTAGTTTTCAGAGGTTAAGCCCTTCAAATGTTTAAAGTTATTCCTAGGTATGTTGTTCTTTTAGATGTTATGGTATATGAATTTTTAAAAATGCATAGTTAAGAATGTTCTTTGCAGATGTATAAAACACAACAAATTTCTGCATGTTAAGTTCATAACTTGGAGCAGATGTGACTCAAGTGGTTGCGTGTCTGCTTCCACATAGGAAATACTAGGTTTGGTTATTGGTGCCTACTGTAAACACAAAAACAAATAACAAGCAAAAGAAAAAAATTAACAAAAAAAAAAATCAGGGAAGCTGATGTGGCTCAGTGGTTGAGCACCTGCTTCTCACACATGAGATACTGGTTGAATCCTTGGCACCATATACATAAAAAAACAAAACAAAAAAAACTTGTATCTTGCATTTTGGCTGCATTCATTTATGAGTTCTAGAGTTTTCTTGTGTAAGCTTTGGCATGTTCTCTACAAAGGCACATGAGACGACTGAAAACAGTTTTACTTCTCCCATTCTAATTTAGATGTATTCTATTTAGTTTTATGGCCTAATTTCCTAACTTGCAGTACAACGCTGAATAGCAATGGTGAAACAGGCATCCTTTTCTTGCTCCAGACCTCAAGGGAATGGCTTTCAGTCTTTCCACACAGAAGATAAGATAACCTGTGTTTTTACAGTTATGCTGTTTATCATGTTGAGGAAGTTACTTTCTATTCTTATTTTTTGAGTGTTTTTCTTGTGAAGTGGTATTGGAATTTATCATTCACATTTTCTGCATGAATTGAGGTTTTCATGTGATTTTCCTCTTCATTGTGTTAATGTGGTGTATTACATAGATTTTCTTATTTTGAGCACCCTTGTATACTGAGATAATCTCACTAGGTCATGGATATTTCTTTTAATATACTATTGGATTTAATATGCTAGTTTTTGTTGAGTGATTTTGGATGTGTATTTTTAATGGAAATTTGTGCTTGGTTTTATTTCCTTATGTCTTTATGTAGCTTTGATATCACAATAATTTTATCCTCCTAGAATGAGTTTGGAAGAGATACACTGACATCAATTTGGAAGATTTTGAGAAATATAATTATTTATTCTTTGAATATTTTATAAATTTCCTTATGGAAACTGTCTGTTCATAAACTTGTATATTTTGGGATATTTTTGATGGCTACTTGAATCTCTTTACCTGTTATAGTTTTGTTGAGATTTATTTATTTTTTCCATTAATTTAGGTAAATTGTGTGTTTCTAGGAATTGGCCCATTTTTCTGTGTTATCTAGATTATTGGTAGACAATTGCTCATAGTATTCATTCATAATCCCTTTTATATCAGCAATATCTAGCAAAGTCCCCAATATCATACTGGATTTTAGTAATTTGTATCCTCTCTTTTTTTTTGTTTTTCAATCTAAATAAACCTTGGATATTTTATTGAATTTTTCTAATAATCAATTTCATTAGTTCTCTCAGTTTTTTTTTTATACTCGATTGCATTTCTCTCCAATTAAATACTTATTATTCCCTTCCTTCTACTAGGTTTAAATTCATTTTGCCCTCCTGTTTCTATTTCCCACAAGTCTGTAGATAGTCTATTAATTTGTGATTTTTTAAAAATATGAGGATTCACACCTATAAATTTCTCTGAATCTTTAAAACTCATCTCTAAACTAGTCTAACAAAAGGAATTAATTTAGCCACAGAATAAACAATAAAATGGACCATTATGGGTAGCAGAGTTCAAATGACAGCAGCAGTTTTCACAGATGGTCATCCCTGAAGAACTTGAGATTCTATCTTAGGGAAAAGATTTCATATGAAAATGAAGTCCAAAATTCTCCTAAGTGGAAACTCTGGCTAGAGATTCCTGTATAAAAGTGGGATCCTTGGAATTATAGCGGCATTGTAAAGGTTAACAATGTATAAGCACATAGATCAAATATGAGCATCAAGATGAACACTTGCCCTGAAAAAGGTGCTACATGGTAGAAAGCCCTCTGAATGACAAGCCAGTGTGCAGTTTGAAATAACCACAATTTTTGTGGCACTAACAGCTGTAAGGGGAAACCGTAACGTTAAATTTTTATGGCCATCTAAAAGCAAAATAAAGTCAAATGTAAATCCTCTCTTTCCACCAAGACCTCCAAGAATTCAAACAAATATGGGTCCAACAAATTAAACATAACATTATTTTAAAAATCAACACAGATAATTAGAAAACAAGTTACAGTAACTAAGAGCCAGAAGAAAAGCAGACAATGGAAAAAGCATTTGTTTCAGATTTTGAAATTATTCAGATAATAGGAAACAACATTTTAAAATGAATTTTAGAAAGCAAAAATATATATTGCAATATAAAAAATGGCATAAACATGTTTCAATAACAAATAAGTAGAACCTATAATTGCTGAAAATTACAGTGATGAAATTTTAAAATTTCCATATAGTGGAACTGAGAGAAATTTAGCTGCAATGGAAACTAAAATCCCACTGACCCTGAAACAGAAATTTTGACAGTAAATCAAATTCATACTGTGGACTTTCTGACATCTGACATTTTTCTGTGTCCCTGCAGTTACTACCAGTAAAGAATTCCCTCCAATGATATTTTCTTCCCACAGCAAAAGAAAACTTCTGAGGTTCATTCCAGTGATTTTTTGTTCCACTGGTGGTTTCCTCCTTGGATAATAAATAAATGCAAAATATTCTCACTCGGGAAACTCCAGGAGATGAAACACATATGTAACCACGTTTGGGATGATGTATCTCAGATCTATGCATGTGCTTCCCAATATTCTGAGAAGGGTGATCTGGAAGCGAGGAGAAATAAGAATGGTGTCATTTTCTGTTCCTTCCTCCTCATCCCCCTGGGGCACATGACACATCCCTGTATTTACTCATTGGTTGACAAGATTCATAGTTACATGCCCTGGGTAGTCTAACCTACACTTCCTAATCTACCCAACCGTCAACCCTGCAATAGAAAAGATCAAACATGGGTTAT
>JAQZBX010007190.1:24590-51309 GCA_029593785.1 Cabassous unicinctus
GGCATGGTCACCGTGGGTAGACAATCACTCAATAAATGAAGGAATAATGAATTCCCTGCTTGGAGAGCTCTGCCAAATTCTCCAAGGGAGCAGAAACAGTGCCCTGAGTGCAGGGGCGTTCTCTGACAAAAGAGGATGGTCCACTGATGGGTTCCTGTTATTGATGACTAGCTTTATGTGTCTTTGCTCTTGTAATTGAAATTTAGCCTACTGTTATAGGGTGCCTAAAGGTTGCCACCTGAGAGACCCCTTGTTGCTCAAATGTGGCCTCTCTCAAAGCCAAACTCAGCATATGAATGCATTACTTTCCCCCCAGCATGGGACATGACACCCGGGATGAGCCTCCCTGGCAACGAATGGTTAATACCAAGTGCCAACTGGCAATACAACTGGAAAAAAAACTTAAATAAAAGGGGGTAATGGTAAAGACAAATGAGTTAATGTGGCTAAGAGGCTTCAAAGAGAGTCGGGAGGTCTTCCCAGAGGTACCGCTTATGCAAACCTCAGTAGCATGTCATAGAACAGCAAAGTGGATATCACCCTACACAGAGGGTCTTCTGAGGGCTCTGGAGACACTCAGGTCCTATATAAGGGGGGATAGCTCCAGAGATTGATACCTTATGAGTGGGCTCTACTTTGGAATCTGTGCTCCAGGGAGTGCCAGAGTTGGACTCAAATAAGTCCTCCCTGCACATGGTCCATAAGTCACTTCTATTCAAACTTTTATGTGAAGCTAGAGTTTGTAGGTGTACTTCCAGAGACTGGTGACTCTGGCCTGCCCATTTTCAAGCTGTGCCTGGAATCTTGGTGGAGCTGCAACTCCTAATCTACAGCTCAATGGACTCACCCAAGTCAGCTGGTGAGGAGACGATGATGGACAATGGCCATCCCAGGGAATGGAGAGAGCATGCAGCTGCAGGCAGGATAATCCCTTCCATCATACCCATGGGATGTAAGCCCCCTCTTACTTGGAGGTGGAGTGGACATCACCATCCCAGACTGCTCAGGATTTGGGGAAGAGCTATGGACTAGAGAGGACTTAATGGTATTCTGTTGTAGACATACTGTGATTCAAGCAATGGAAGAAATTATGACAGTGAAGTGGAGTCAGTGGCCACTAGATGCTTTCAGGGCAGGGAAGAGAAAATCAGTTGTAATACAGAGGCTTATTCAGGACTTGGGAATTATCCTAAGTGACATTACAATGACAGATACAGGACATTTTACATCAGCATATACCATGCAGAACTGTGTGGGAGAGAGTGTGGCCTACAATGTGAACTATGGCCCATGCTTAGTGGCAAAATCCCGGATGTGTAAATCCATTGCAGGTGATGTGCCACACTAATGAAAGATGTTTATGTGGGGTGTTATGGGAGGTGTGGGAGGTGGGGTACATGGGAATCCCTGTAATTTTTGGGTAACATTTATGTAATCTAAGCATCTTTAAAAAAAAAAAATATATATATATATATATATATAAAGAAAAACTTACATGGCCAAGTAAAATTAAAAAAATAAAGATTATAATGTACAACAACAACAACAAAAGAATGGTGTCATTGGGGAAAGACACTAGGAGATGAAATCCTGGAACTTCTCATCCAGTACTCTTACTCTAGCATTTGCTTCTCTTGGAAAATCAGCTTTTGGCAGTGCAGAAAGGAATCGTTGCTCCTATGTGTGACATAAACTCACTTTGACACTGGATACATTATTATGGTGCATTATATGACGTAAATCCTCTGTTACTGCTTTCTATGGTGTCTTAGCATAAATGATGTTCCCTGGACCTAAGGGTGTTTATTCTCACTTCCCCCACTTTGGGCAGTTAATCTTCAATTGACAGTGTTCATCTTTTCTAAATTTCTCGTGGTTGGGTCCCAAAATAATTATTCTATTTAAACAACATAATACATTCAAACAGAACAGAGCTTACTCAAAATGAGTCTTCTCCTCCTTCTATATAGCATGCATTTCATGGTTTACAGGCAGCAATCAAGTCTCCACCATCTCCAGGAAAAATCCTAGTATTCCCCTCTGTAACCTATTCTTTATCCCTCACTCAATTTATGGAAGTTTCTTTAGTGGAAATCTATATTTTAATGTCTGTCTTCAAGTTTTACATTAAAAAAAAACCCTAAATTGCACTTAAATTTCACTGATAGCTGACAATGCGATTTTTTTTCTTGTAGCCATTTATAGTTTCTTAAAGAGTAAATTTATTTTTCCTTAAGAAGAAATTTCTGCACTCAGTTTAGAGTGAATCATTATTGTTTTCACAGATTATAGGGTCCTGGAGAAGAGTAAAATTCTACTAACAAAACTGAAATACTTTTTATCTTTGAGAGAAAAATAAATGATGCAGCAATTGGGAAGGAAGTAAATATCTATGTAAGTACATAAGTTCTAGGAGGATATAGCAGAGTTGAAAAGCTCTCCATCACTCACTCATGAAGTGTGCTTAAAAAAATCTTAGCATATGAATCATTGCATCAGAAGTGTATTTAAAATGGCAACAGAGAATGTTTTTAGGGAATTTTGAAAGAAATATAATCACCCTCCCTCTTTAATTACATTCAAAATATAACTAAGTTCCACATCCACCATCCAGTCTACATGGTATGGTGTGAGGTGTGTGTGGTACATGGCTCTTTGCAGCTTTTTCTAACTCTTTCTGGCTTGTGTTCCTGTGCTCCAGAGGATGGGCAACTAGCAGGTGTAGTGCCTATTTAACCAATCCTTATAGGCATGATCCTCCTACTACCTGATTGCAGAAAGGAGACCTATTATTGGAGCCAATAATTTTAGTGGCATCTTCTTGGTTACACAGTGTTCCTGATGGTAACAGAAGTATCAACTTTCTAAACCTGCCTTTTTTTCAGTGTTTTCTATACTTGCAATTACTTGAAACACATAAATCTAGCTTCTTTAATAAGATGGGTATGCATGCTTAAGTTATTTCTCAAAAATTTTTTAATTATTATTTTTTATTTTAAAAGAATCCTTAGATTACATTAATGTTACATAAAAAATATAGAGGATTCCCATGTGCTCTACTCCTCAAACTCCCATACTTTCCCACATCAACAACATCTTTAATTAGCGTGATACCTTTTTTACACTTGATGAACACATATTGAAGCACTGCTATTTCTCTGGTAAATGTACATGATTGTGTATGTATAGCTTAGAAAGATTATTCAGAATATATTGTTTGCATTAATCTCTAAAGACATTGCCTAGGAAAGGTTTTGACAATCTGACTGGTTTATGTGATAAATGATTTTGCTGGGAATCATAATTCAAGGAATGTGGAGTGAGGTGGGGCTCTTACTTGCACAGGAGAGACTTCTAAAAGCAAATGACAAGCTGAGGATTTTTAATTCTCAGATTGTGGTGCAATCAAATCAGAGAAATTTTATAAGACTGCATGAGTGAAATATCTTTCCAAGAAAATTGCCATTTTGACGTGTATGACATCAGATTCTGAATCTGTGTCTTAATAAAATAGAAAATGAAAATGAATTCACAGCTGTCCCAAAGAATGAGAAGTGAATGCAAATACACAAACAAATATTTTCAAAACCCACCATTAGCTCAGAGAAATCACTAATTCCAAAATGCCACCTTGGTTTGCCGTTTGTAGTGATGACCCAGGAATCAGTTGATGAATGAAGCATTCACCTTATTCTACCTCACAAAGTACACAGTAGGTCTATATAAACACCTGCAATTGTGGCCTACTATCTGGCCTTAATGGTTTAAAAAGATATAGTCAGAAATGGGGAAAACAACATATTGGTTTTATGATCTGTAAATGTGAATTATTTTTGTAGGAAGTGCTGAGAGAAATTTCCTGAAAATGTCCTTAAGTTTGAAAATAATTTTTAAAGAGACAACCTTACCTCACTGGAAGAATCACAGAAATTATTGAGACCATCAAAGTTTGAAGAAACAGGGATTGTTTTGTTAATTACAACCTCACTCAATTTATGATTGACAATGTGCAGGACAAAGGCTCATATCGGTGATAGAATGTGGACCATTGTAAACCAGTCAGACAATGTCTCCAGTTAAGGACGTGACTACTTTCTGGAATCAATGAACAAAAAACCTGGTAGCTGGTACACATCCTTTGCTATGAGTGATTATTTTTCACCAAAATCATAGAAATCAAACACTTGGGTTCTTCTGGTAGTGACTGCAGTATACTTTTATCCATCCAGAACTTGCTATAATTGTATATATACTGAATTACCTGTATTAAATATTTTACTGTTGGAATCCAAGCTGCAGTTTCTGCCTTCAATACTGATTCCAGAGAATACAATAAGAGAGATCACATGATGTAAAATAATACAGAAGAAACAGGTGTCCTTGATAAACAAAAATTAAATAAATAGAATTTTATTATTTGGCAATTTACAAATTAACTTTCTATACATTTATAAAGAATCAAGATTTAGATCTCCCAGTGTTTGACTTCTGTCAATCATGAGCACATTTCTAAGCTTGAGACAAAAAATCCTTTTATAGAGAGACTTTTTCTCAGCTTTTTAAAGACCTGCTTTATCTCCTTGTTTCTAAGACTATAGATTAAGGGGTTCAGCATGGGAGTGACTACCATGTACATCACTGAGGCTATTACACTAGCCCTTGAGTTTTGGGTAGCAGCAGACATAAAATACACTCCAAGACCTGTACCATAAAACAAGGTTACTGAGAGGTGAGACCCACAAGCAGAAAATGCTTTACACTTTCCCTCAGCTCTAGAAACTCTCAGAATGGAGGACACAATCTTGGAGTAAGAGAAAAGGATTCCAATGAATGGAATAACAGCCAGAAGTCCAGCTGCAAAATATAGTACTAGGTCCTTGCAGAAGGTGTCAGAACAAGCAAGTTGGAGTACCTGATTAAGTTCACAGAAAAAGTAGGGGATTTCCAACTCTGTACAAAAAGATAATTGCAAAACCATTAAGCATTGTAAAAGGGAGTCCAGAACACTCACTAACCAGGAGGCCAGCAGCAAGAGGCCACAGACCCAGGGGTTCATGATGACCATGACCATGTAATGCAGGGGGTGGCAGATGGCCAAAAAGCAGTCACTGGTGATGACAGTCAAGAAGTTGTCTAATGGTCCAAAAAGCATGGAAAAATTGATCTGTCTGAGGCAGTTTTCAAAAATTATGAATTTGCTTTCTGTCTGGATGTTCAGCAACATCTTTGATACAGTGGTGGAGGTGAAACAGATATCTGAAAAAGACAGGTTGTAGAGGAAGAAGTGCATGGGTGTGTGGAGATGGGAGTCTGAGATGATGGCCAGGATGATGAGCAGGTTCCCCATTAGGGTGACCAGGTATATGGACAGGAACATCCCAAAGAGGAGGGGCTGAACTTTTGTATTTTCTGAGAGACCCAGGTGGAAAAATTCTAAAACATATGTTTGGTTTTCTCTTTCCATGTAGATTTAGAATTTCCTGATAAAGATATCAGAGCAATGCAATTTTAGCCACAAGCAGTGATCAGAAAAAGGTAATAAATGGTATGGTTTGTATTGTAAATACATTACATTAATATTTTTATTGATTTTATATAGATCTAGTGCCCTTATCTGAAAATGTCAGGGAAAATATATGTTCTTGCTTCTCCTTGATACTTTTGCTGACTAGAAATCCTTGTCCATAATAGAAAACTCCTTGACAAGGGAATATTTTCCATTACAAATTCTCTCAGACATTATATTAATCAACAAACATTATGACCAGTCTTTTTGTACCCTGTGACAAAACAGTGAAGGAGAAGAACAAAGTTGTAGGAACCACATTACCTGGTTGCAACACTTACTATAGAAACACAATAATTAAACAGAATCCTATTGATCAAATAGACAAATAATCCCACACAAATGGGGTACACTGATGTTTCACCAAGGACAAGGGCTATTGGATTTAGAAAATATAGTGTTCTCGATAAGTGGAGGTGGAAAAGTAAAATGCAATCATGCCAAACAAAAAAGGAACTTAGGCACAGATTTTATTCATTTCACAAAAATTAAATCAAAATGAATCATATCACTTAAAAGTAAAATGCATTGTAACAGTGTTAGACTAAAGCATAAAGAAAATCTAGGGGCCCATAATATGGTAATGAGATTTTAGTTATAGCAACCAAAGCATGATCCAGGAGAGAGTAAAATTTATAAGATAGTTTTTATTCAAATGTAAAATTTCTGCTCTGTGAAAGACATTGATAAGGGATTTAAAAAAATAGATATTAGGAAAAAATATTTACAAAACACATCTGATAAATGATTTGTTGACAAATATACATATTACTCTTAAGACCACAAAATAGAAAACAAATGCTGAATTTAAAAATAGGCAAAAGGTCTCAACAGAATCCTATCCTAAGCAGATATATGCTTCCCAAATAAGCATATAAAAAGGTGTTTAAAGTCCCTGGCACCTAGGTATTATTACCAATTACCAACTAGCAATGCACCTTGAAAAAGACTTGAGCAAATGGGAGAAATATTAAATACAAATGTGTTTTTATGACTAAGAGATATCAAAGTGAGTTGAGGTGTCTTTCCAGAAGTTAAGCTTACGCACGACTGAGCAGGATCTCATTGACTGCCACAGTGAACAGTGCATCAATCAGCAAGGATCCTGATGGCTCTAGAGACATCTAGACACTATAAGCAGGGCAGAGAATCTCAGGAATTCAGCACCCTGTCAGTGGGCCTTACTTTGGTTTTATGTTCCCCAGTGTAAAAGAGTTAGACTCATTTATATATTCCCAACACATGGCTCTTCTGTCCCTTTTATTTGTACTTATATTTAGCAATATAACTCTTAAATATATATATACCAGAGCCAAATCTTTGCTCTCTTCAAGTGCTGGTTAAGCCCTGAATCTAAGCAGAGCTTCAACACCTACTCTCCAGTCATTAGATTCATCCAGGACAACGAACAAGGAGATGGTGATGGACAATGCCCAACACAAGGAAGAGTCTGCAACTGCAAGCAAGATAGTTCCATCCATTTGCCCCTAAATTAGAAATACAGTGGGCATCACAATCCCAAACTTCTCAAGATTTGGGAACAAACAGTGGAATAAAATAGACTTATTATTATTCTAACAATGGAAGAACTTTTATCATTGATATGGAGACAGTGGCCACCAGAGATTCTGAGTGGAAGGAAAAGGAAGAGCAGGTGTAACACGGGGGCATTTTCAGGACATTAGAATTGTCCTGCATGACACTGAAATGATGGATACAGACCATAACATGTTTTGTCATAAACTAAAATTGTGTGGGACAGACTATTAACTATAATGTAAACTATAGTCCATGGTTATTAGAAATCCTTCAATATGTGTTCTCAATTGTAAGAAAGGCACCATACTAATGAAAGACGTTAGTATGGGAAAGAGTGGGGGTGCATATTGGAAACCCCTATATTGTTATGTAATATTTATGTAATCTAAATCTACTTTAAAATTTAAAAAGTAAAATAAATAAAAATTTTTAAAAAGCTCAACATCATTTGTCATTAGGGAATGGCAAAATTAAAACCACAATGATATATCATCACAAGCTTATTAGAATACATAAAATTCTAAACACTGACAATACCAATTTCATGTTGAATATATGCAATAGTATGTCTCTCTTTCATTGCTATGTAGAACATACAATGTTTCAGCCAGAAGACAGTTGAGCAGTTTCTAGTAAAACTAAACCTGGTCTTACCATACAATCCAGCAATTATGCTTTTCAGCATATATGTGGCTGATATGAAAACTTGATCTGCACAAAATTACACACGTGAATATTTACAGCAGCTGTTTTTGTGTTCTCCAAATCTGAAAGCAACAAGATGTTGTTCAATAGGTTACTAGGTGAACTCACTGTGCTGTGTCCATACAATAGAACATTGTTGAGATGAAAAGAAATGTTCCATCCAGCAAGAAATATATGGGTTTACCTTAAGTGATGATTGCTAAATACAAGAAACCAGTTTTAAAATGCTGCATATATTGATGTCAATTATATGACCTTCTGGGTAAGGGTAAACAATGTGACAATAGGATGCTCAGAAGTTCTCAGAGGACTGAGGAGAGAGAAGGAGGGTTGACTAGGTGAATCACAGGGGAATTTTTAGAGCAATGCATCTATTCTTTATATTGTGTATTTGTAGACACATGACATCATGCGTTTGTTAAAACCAACTGAATTTCACAACACAAAAAGGGAACCTTATGTATGCAAGTAAAAAGTAACTTACAAGGTCAAGAGAATTCCACCTAGAATGAAAATGTTGCAAAATGATCCAACTCTATAAAAATGTATAACTTGCACTGACAAGAGGGGCTGAGGCAAAGGTGCTGAAAAAGTAATATAGGCTATGAATGGAGTCTATAAAATGAAGTCAAAGAAACTGTGCATAAGTATAGTACTCTAGTAAAGTAGCATTCTACCATGTATGGATTAATAATTCTAATAATTCCATACATGTACACTGGAAGCAAGAAATTCATAGACAGAAGGCAGGTGAGGGAATATATTTCTCACTGTGAAGTGGGTGCTTACAGATAAGCAAGGGGAGGAGGTTTGAATGTTCTATGTGATAATAGTTTAGAGTTAGACACATGAGTATGCACTCCTGTGTAGGTGAATATAAATACAGATGGTTGTATTCAGACATATTTCTAGACATTCATATGTACAAGCTTAGTCAACACACATTTATTTTCTTATACTCTCTGCAGAGAGGGCCTAGAGTCCTCAGTAGCAAGGATCACAAATATTGTCCAGACTTTAGAATTTGACACCATTCTCCATAAGTGTTGTCTTGGAGAAATTACTGACTCTGGGACAGAAATATGCAAGAAGCACATGGCACACCTTGTAGTACCAAAGAGTAAATAGGCACTAAAATAACCCCATCAATGATAGGGTCATTGTAAAGAGATACAGAGTGCAGCTGAAAGAGCTCCCATGGCCAAAAGTAGAACAAATTGAACAAGCAACATGGTATTGAACCACATCCCAAAGTATGAAAGAAATATCATGAATCCATGCTGATACAAAAAAATTTTGATTAAGTAAATAAGAGACAAATCTCTCATGCAGAAGAATTCAATAATTTATGTGGCTATTGCTCTCTGAAGCCCATGGAACATAAATCTCACTCCTGAAGACCTCCTCATGACTCTTTCCAAAGATGATATGAGGAAAGGCAGAGAAATGAGGAACTTTATTCTGAGGGACCTCAAAACATTAAAAATAATAAGTTACCTTGATAGGATGCACCCTGGATATGATGTGGTGAAATGACACTTTATCTCTGTTGTCTTCCTCCAAAAACCCATAAGTCCAGTCTAATCAAGAGAAGAACATGAGAAAATTCTAACTGAGGGATACTTTACAATATACCTGATCTCCATTCCTTAAAACTATTTAGATTATCAAAGACAAGGAGAATCTGAGAAGCTGTCACTTTCACAAAGACCCTAAGAATTTATGACAAATAAATGTAAGGTGCTATTTTGAATGGCAGATTTAAGAGCAGGGGAAAGAGGCTTAGTGGTTCTTAGAAACTGTCTCTCAAATTCTTACAATTTTTCTGTAAAACTAACCCTGTTCTAATACATTAAGTTTATTAAGAATTACAATTATTAGTGAAATGCAAAATCTTAGGAACATTGAACTCCAAGATTCAATCCAGACACAATTATTTGCCTTGTACAAGAATATCACCTTGCTTTAAGTCTCACATTCTTCAACCCTTAAATCAGAATAATGAAACTGATTTTACAGAGTAATAGAAAGAATTAAACAATGACTATAAAATGTCTGACATTGTGCTTAATATTAATAGCTAATATTTTATACATTATGAGTCAACCATACACAGAATCATTCCACAGACCTTCCTCACATCCATTGTGCTATTTTCATCCTTCATCATCAACAGCAATACTGACATTGACCCCGAGTGAGCGTTCCTCAGGACAAGACTTTTCATGAGCATCCCCTTCTATAAGCCAGCAGTGACTCTCCAATACCTCCAAACATAAATACCCCTCTTGAGGGCAGAACATAAGGATCTTTCTTATATGGCTGCTGCCATCCTGGCCAGGCTCATGTTCCCCTTTCAATTGTCTGCCCCTCATTTTTCATCAGATATTAAGAACTATTTTTAACACCTCACCATATTTGTGTCCCTGTCGACGCTTCTTGGTGTGCTTCTACCTCTTCCTCCTCAAATTACTCCAATTCCTAATTCAAGGCTCAGTACAATTTAAAGCTCCCTTGTGAAGCCTTCACTAACCTCCACAGGAATCCATTTTTTTCAATCCACTTCACCAGGATTCCAAAGCCACCTAAGGATATTGGATATAATCAATCTATGTCTATTACCCCATTTGGATATAATTTTCTTAATATGAGGAACAAAGACTTACTCATTTCTTTATTCCAAAAATAATATTTAGAGTGCATCATGAAGTAATTGAGAACTAAACATTGGTTGAATGACTAAAAGAAAAAATGAATGAATGTGGACAAACAGATACTTTCAACAATTGTAGAGAAAGAACAAGTGAAACAAGGAAAAATACTGCTGTGAGAAGGAAGACCCATGAATGAGTGGCCAGAAGAGAAAGACTGGAAAAAAATTTATTTTACTGTATCTGCTATTTATTTCCACTCTGGCTTTTTAAGAAGGTAGGACTTTGTATTTTAAGCTTTCTCTATGGTCATAACCTGTTGAAGCCCTTAAAACTACTACCAATAAAAGAAATCCATGGAGCCCAAATTATTCCACCAGCACCTGTGAAGATTCTGTAACTCACCCTGAAATTATCAAGGCAGGTTCCAAGTTGACCAATGCAGAATTGGCCTTGAATGCTGGATGAATTTGGAAATTCTGCTCCCAGGAAGAAAAGGGAGATGGAACAACTCACGTTTTCTCTAGAAAACAAAATTGTGTTTTCTCTTCAACAGAGATTAGTAAAGCAGACTTGATATAATGAAGCAGAAGCATTTAGAGTTTCTGAACCATTAAGGATTCCATACTCATGAGCTGCATTAATGAAGTATTCTCTTGTCTCAATACTCCCTGAGATACTTACTTCTCTGGAGTAAGAAAGAAATACACAATGCAAACTTGTGCCAGGTTTGTCCCTTGAGACAGATTTGGAGCTCCTTTTTCATCTCTTATCCCTCCAGAGTCCTACATCCCAGGAAGAGGTCACCTCTCTTTAGGTGGGGGCTCTAGTATTGCCAGGTTTCACATAGATTTCCCTGTTGAGGATTATGGAGTAAGATTCTGGATACACTAAAATATGCTATGACTCCATTCTGTCTCCTTTGGAGTTGGCTTTCATAAATGGAGCCACCCTCACAAGAGGATGTCCTTTTGTCTCACTGCTTCTCCTTCCTCCCCCATTGTTAGCAATATCTGTTCATCTCACAAAACCATTTGTTTTCTCTGTTTTTCAATAAATATTTATTCAGTAATGTTGTATGGTAAACGCTAAACTACTTTCTGAGTATAGAAAGAGAATATGGTACTGTGTTCTCTCTCAAAGAGTTCACAGTCTAAACAAGCAAAGAATAAAGAATGTAAATAAATATAACACCCCAATGGGATACTGCAGTCCTGGTGAATTTCAATTCCTCATTAATCATAGCTGGATTTTCTATTTCTTCCCTTAGGTTCCTGGGACTTTGATAGGTATTACATTAAATGCATAGATTAATTTGGGTAGAATTGGCATCTTTTTAAAACAGTTTTATTCACACACCATTTACATTTTGCATATTGCATAGTCCATGGCTGTCAGTTTAATCACAGAGTTTTGCATTCTTCACCATAATGAATTTTAGAATACTTTTATGACTTGAAAAAGAAAAATACTGTTATTAATGATACTTAATATTGTTGTATTATCTTTGTTACAACTGATGTAAACATTACAATATTATTGCTACATATAGTCAAATTTTTTTTAATTTTTAAAGAAACAGAATAAATCCCAATAGCCCTAATCCAAGACATATACCTGTCAAACTATTATATGCTCAGGAAAAGAAGAGAAAGAACTGAATGCAGTGAGAAAATTAAAAGAACCATCACTTAAAACGGAGGCTCAATAAGACTAAGTATTGATTTCTCATCTGAAATCATCGAGGCAAAGAGGCAGTGGTATGAGATAGTTAACGTACTAAAAGAAAAACTTTTCCAACCAAAATTCTCTCTCCAGTAAAGCTGGTATTCAAAAATGTTGGAGTGTTCAAAATATTCACAGATAAACAGAAATTAAGAGATTATGCCAATAAGAACCTTGCAATTCAATAAATGCTAATGGTAATTCTGCAAATTGAAAAGAAAAAAAAGTAGTGAGAGAGTTGGAGGAGAGTGTAAGGACAACTAAAAAGAAAAAAGAGGAATAAAAACAACATATGACATAGATAAACCCAAAGAAAATGTGGCTTATTGAAGTAATTCTTTAAGAGTAATTACACTGAATGTTAATGGATTAAACTCAGCAGTAAAGAGACACATTTGGGCAAATGGATAAGGAACAAGACCCATTTATATGCTATCTAGAAGAAACCTTAGACCCAAGGATTCAAGGAGGCTGAAAGTGAATGGCTGGAAAGCAATATTACAAACAAACAATAAGCAAAAATAGTGGGAGTAACTATACTAATATAGGACAAAATAGACTTCAAATGCAAAACTATTACAAGAGACAAAGATGAACACTATATATTAGTGAAAGGGGTAATTTTTCAAGAAGAAAGAACAATCATAAACATTTATGTACCTAACTGGTGCACCTCAAAATACTTGAGGCAAACACTGGGTAAAAAAGTGGAGAAATAGATGCCTCTACAATCATAGTGGAGGACTTGAATACACCATTATCACCATTAGACAGAACATCTCAACAGAGAATCAAAAAAGAAAAAAGAATTTGAATAATACATTGTAGGATCTGGACTAATAGATATATATAGAACACTACACCCAAATACAGGAGGCTATACATTCTCCTCAAGTGCACATGGATAATTTTCTAAATATACCACATGCATGGCCACAGGAAAATTCTCAATGAACTAAGAAAAATTGAAATTATAGAAACTAATTTCTTTCACCACAATGGAATGAAGCTGGAAATCAGTAAGGACTAGAGAACCAGATTAGGCACAATGATAGGGAAGTTAATCAACACACTCTTAGATAATCAGTGGGCCAAGGAGGAAATTTCAAAAGAAATCAGTAACTACCTTGAAACAAATGTAAATGAAAACACCACATATCAAAACCTATGGGATACAGCAAACTGCACTGACAGGGAAATTCACAGCCACAAATGGATATATCAAAAAAGAAGAAAGAACTAAAATTGAAGACCTAACAGTGCACTTGGAGGATTTAGAAAAATATCTACAAACCAACCCCAAAGGAAGAAGAAAGAAGGAAATAGCAAAGATTAGAGCAGAACTAAATAAAATAGAAAATAAGAAAGCACTAGAAAAAATAAAACTAAAAGGTGGTTCCTCCTGAACATGAATAAAATTGACAAACCCTTAGCTAGACTAACAAAGAAAAAGAGAAAGAAGTTGTAAATACATAAAATAAGAATCGAGGAATGGGCTATCACCAATGATGACACATCAATAAAGAGTATCGTAAGATACTTAGAAAAATTATATGGCAACAAGAAATATAATTTAGAGGAAATGGACAAATTCCCAGAAACACACAAGCAGCTTACCCGGACCAAAGAAGAAACTGATGAACTCAACAGACCAATCACAAGTAAAGAGATAGAATCAGTCAGCAAAAACCTCCCAGCTAAGAAGAGCCTATGTACAGACATCTTCATAGGTAAATTCTACCAAACATTCCAGAAAGAACTAGCACCAATACTGCTTAAAGTCTTCCAAAATATAGAAGTAGAAGTAATATTGCCAAACTCATTCTATGATGCCAAGACTACCCTAATACCAAAGCCAAACAAAGACACCACAAGAAAGGAAAATTACAGAACAATCTCTCAACTGAACCTGGATGCTAAAATCCTCAACAAAATACTTACCAATCGTATTCAACAACACATCAAATGAATTATACACCGTGACCAAGTGAGTTTCATCCCAGTTATGCAAGAGTGGTTCAACATAAAAAAATCAATCAATGTAATACACCACATAAAGAGATGGAAAGAAAAAATTACATGGCAATCTCTAAAGACCCAGAAAAAGCATTTGACAAAATGCAGCACCTTTCCCTGATGATAACACTGCAAATGATAGGAACACAAGGACACTTTCTGAACAAGATGGAGGGTTTGTACGGAAAACCCACAGCAAACATAATATACAATACTGAAATCCTAGAAGCTTTTGCTCTGAGATCAAGAATAAGAAAAGGATGCCCACTATCACCGCTTCTATTTAAGATTGTGTTAGAAGTACTTGCTCTAGAACTGAGGCAAGTAAAAGATATATAAGCCCTCAGAATTGGAAAGGAAGAAGAAAAAATGTCACTACTTGCAGACCACATGATCCTATACATAGCTCTGAGAAATTTACAACAAAGATTCTAGAACTTATGAGTTCAGTAAAGTCGCAGGTTTTAAGATCAACACACAAAAATCAGTAGCATATCTGTAAACCAATAATGAGCAAGCTGAGGAGGAAATCAAGAAAAAATATCATTTAAAATAGTAATTAAAATAATCAAATACCTAGGAATACAATTAACTCTGATGTCAATGAATTATACAAAGAAAACTACACAATACTGTTAAAGGAAATCAAAGAAGAATTAAATAAATGGAAGAATATTCCCTGTTCATGAATAGGAAGACTAAACAGCATTAAGGTGTCTATCCTACCCAAATTAATCTACAGATGTAATGCAATCTCAATAAATATCAACTGAGGATTTTGGAAAAATAACTATAAATTTATTTGGAAGGGCATGAAGCCCCCAATAGCCAAAAACATAATGAAAAAGAAAAATGAAATCAGGGGAATCACACTATGTGACTTTAAAACACACTATAAAGCTACAGTGGACAAAACTGCATGGTATTGGCACAAGGTTAGACATACTGACCAATGGAACAGTATTGAGTGTTCTGATATAGATCCTCTCATAAACAGTCATCTGATATTTGACAAGGCCACCAAGTCCACTCAACTTGGAAAGAATTGCCTCTTCAACAAATGGTGCTTGGAAACTGGACATCCATCCAAAAGAATGAGAGAAGAACACTATCTCACATCTTATACAAAAATCAACTCAAGATGGATCAAACATCTAAATATAAGAGCCAAAGCCATAAAGACCTTGGAAGATAATGTAGGGAAGAATCTACAAGACCTTGTGATGAGAAATGCCTTCATGAACTTCACACCCAAAGCACGAGCATTGAATGAAAAAATAGATGAATGAGACCTCTTCAAAGTTAAAACCTTTTGCTCCTCAAAGGAGTTTGTCAAGAAAATGAAAAGACAGTCTATAAAAGGAAGAAATTGTTTTGTGACCATATATCTGATAGGAGCCTAATATCCAGCATATTTAAAGAAATCCTATATCTGAAAAAAATTAAAAGAACACCAACAACCCATTTGAAAAATAGGCAAGAGATTTGAACAGGGCTCTACTTTGGAGTTTGTGTTCCTGGGTGTGACAGAGTTGGACTCACATGTGACTTGTCTCCACATGCTTCTTCTGTTGTTTTAATTTGAACCTATAGTTGGTGCTGGAGTTCATACATGTACATAAAAGGTACTTGATTCTCTTGGTTCTCCATTTGCCAGATGGGCCCTAAGCCTCAGCGGAGTTCCAACACCTACTCTCCAGTTGATTGGACTCAGCAAGGCAACTAACAAGGAGTTGAGAATGGACAACCACCAACCCAGAGACCCGAGAAAGTCTACAACTGTAAGGAAGGGAGTCATATTCATCAGCCATGTGGGATTGAAGTCCCCTCTCAAATAGAGGAGGAGTGGGCATCACCATCCCAGAATCCTCAGGATTGAGGAATGAAATATGGACTAGAGTGGACTTAAGGGTATTCTACTATAGGCTTTTTGTGATTCCAACAAAGGAAGAAATTATATTGATGTGGAGACAGTGGCCACTGGAGATGCTAAAGTCAGGGGGAGGGAAAAAGAGGTGTAATATGGGGGCATTTTCAGGACTTAGAATTGTCCTGAATGACATTGAAATGACAGATACAAGCCATTATATATCCTGCCGTAAACTACAGAATTGAGTGGGAGAGAGTGAAAATTACAATGTAAACTATAATCCATGCTTTGTGGCAATGCTCCAAAACATATTCATCAATTGCAATGAATATACCACACTAATGAAAGAAGTTGTTAATGTGGGGAAAAGGGGGAAGTGTGTGGAGTGGGGCATATGGGAAACACATATTTTTTATGTAGCATTTTATGTAATCTAAGTATCTTTTAAAAGTAAATAAAAAATATAAAAATTTAAAATAAAAAAAAAAGAAGTGAAAAAAAAATGGGCAAGTGATTTGAACACACACTTCTCCAAAGATAAAATACAAATGGCTAAAAAGTACATGAAAAGATGCTCAACATCATTAACTATTAGGGATATGCAAATCAAAATTACAATGAGATAACATCTTCCACCTATAAGACTGAAGGCCATTAAAAAAACATAGGACTACACGAGGATGTGGAGGAATGGAAAAACTCATCCAATGTTGTTGGAAATGTAGTACAGACCAGCAATTGTGGAGGATACTTTGACATTTCATCAAAAACTAACTATAGATTTGCCATATGATGCAGCAATTACTCTGCTGGATATATACCTGGAAGAATTGAAAGCAAGGATATGAACAGATATCTGCACACTATCGTTCATAGTGGCTTTATTCACTATTGCTAAAAGTTGGAATCAGCCCAAATGCCCATCAACAGATGAATGGATAAACAAAATGTGGTGTATACCGATACAATTGAATATTAATCAGCTGTAAGAAGGAATAGATTGCTAACACTCAGGATAAGACTGAGGAATCTCGAGGGCCTTATGTAGAGTGAAGCAAGCCAGGTATTGAGGGACAAATACTACATGACATCTTTGATATGAATTAAGCACATTGAGCAGAAACAGAGAGCTAGAGTCTGGAAGATTGGTTTACAGGGCATAGTAAGGGAGAAGAAGGATGTAAGCCAATGTCCATACAGGTGAAATCTATGATAATGTGGAATTGAGTAGTTGCACAGTAAAGGGACATGACAGGGGTGTAGTGATACTCTTGAGTTGGGTGGTGTAGGCTTGATGGGGGCTAGGGTGGGAAGATGTGTTGGATGGTCCATTTAAGTGAGGAGAGGGTTGGAGAAGGGAACAGGTGAACACTGGGCATTGGCGGGTATGTGGTTGAAACTACAATGTTGAGAAAGCTCTTTTGGCGATATGACAAGGAAGGGTTACTGGTTTAGGTTGTTGGATGGGGTGGGCATTTGGAAAAGGGCACACCTACGGCAGTCTACTAGAGAATGTGTGAGTGAGCATTTTGCAACAGTGTATTGCAAAAGTGAGTGGAGCCCCACATAATGAGTGGGATGGAGTTGGACTACCCTCCTGGGGAAGGCCAATGTGTTCTCAAACAGAGGGGAGGGTGTCTCTTGAGAGCATGAATGGTTCCTTATAGGGGAAGAAAGACAAATGTGGCAAGCTCTCAGAGGTGTTTCAAGTATCTATGAATCTTGTTCATGAAGGAGTGAAGCCTGGAGGTCACCATGTGTATTGAGGAAAGGAGGAGGGAGGAAGAAAAAAGATGGAAGTGGAGAATTTATGGGGCAATGGAAGTTTTCTGCATGATCTTGCAATGAAGGATACAGTCCATGTTAAATTTCATAAAAAATTTATAAATGTCTAAGGTATAAAACATAAACCATAATGTAAACCATTGACCTTGGTTAGTAGCTATGTTTCAATATCTA
The DNA here is from genome assembly GCA_029593785.1 of Cabassous unicinctus. Lineage (NCBI taxonomy): Eukaryota > Metazoa > Chordata > Mammalia > Cingulata > Chlamyphoridae > Cabassous > Cabassous unicinctus. The sequence continues at coordinate 42,622 of JAQZBX010007190.1, forward strand.
TACATCAGTTGTAACAAATGTACCATTCACATGTAAAAACATTATTAATATGGGAAGGAGGAAAAGGGGGATGATATTGGGTATATTGGAGTCCCCTATATTCTGTATGTGACTTTACTGAGACCTAAAACTTCTTTGAAGACAAAATGCAAAAAAGTAAGACACTGAGGAAGAAATGGAAGAAAGTGCCATTTTATAGACAGGACAACAAATATGACAGTGATGAAAAGCAAGATTTCAAAAAAATTTTTAATTATATTTTTTAAATAGTTTTCATGATTCTTTTAATATCCCAATTTCTTTTTTTACTTTATTTGAGTTTTTCTAAATTATTATGTACTTTATTTATTATATTTAAACCTATCATTACTATTTTATTTCCCTATTAAATGTATTTGGCAATATTCTTGGTTTCATTTTTGAAAAGGATTTGGATCAAAGAAGGATTTCAAATGTGTCAGGGGAGGAGCATTTGTGTGTGGTGTCAGTGATGGGAGATACTAGGAGGAAGTTCACGTGGGCATATATATAAGGTACATGAATGTGTTCAAATGTTCAAGGGACATTGCCACAGTGGATAGAGATTCACACAACCGAAGGAATATTGAATTCCCATCCTGGGGAGCTCTGCCAAATTCTCTAATGGAAGAGCAACAATCCTCCAAGTACAGGTGCAATGACTAGTGAAGAAAGATGGTCCATTGATGGACCCTTGATATTGATGACTATGCTTATGAACCTTTTCTCCAGAAGCTGCAACTTAGGCTAGTGTTCTATGGTGTCTAAGAGTTACCTACTGGAAGCCTCCTTGTTGCTCAAATGTGGCCTCTTTCTAGCTGAACTCAGCATGGAAATGCACTACCTTCCCCCCAGCATGGGACATGAATCCTGGGGACTTACCTCCATGAAACTGAGGGATTAGCAACTAGCACTGGCTGGTGATGCAACTAAAAAAAGATCTAGAATAAAAAGGGGAAAATATAAAGACAAATTATTTTATATTGCTAATAGAGTCAAATTGAGTTGAGAGATAATCAGAGAGATAACAGCAGGATATCTTAGACTGCGAAAGTAGATACTACTCCAAATAGTAGGACTCCTGAGGGCTCTGAAGACACTCAGGATCTGCAGTCATGACAGATATCTCCAGAGTTTGGTGCCTTGTCAGTGGGTCCTACTGTGGAGTTTGTGCTCCTGAATGTGACAGAGTTAGACTCAGATGTGAATTCTCTACACATGCCTGTTTTTTTCTCTTTTGTTTGAACCTATAGATGGTGCTGGAGTTGGTAGGTGTACGTCCAAGAAACTTGAATCTCTGGGCTAACAATATGCCAGCTGGACCCTCAGCCTCAGTGAAGTTGCAGCACGTACTCTCCAGTTCATTGGACTCACCCAGCACAACTAACAAAGAAGTTTGGGTGGGTGGACAACCACCACACCCAGAGAACTGACAGTGTCTACAAATGCAAGCAAGACATTATCATCCATCAGCTATATGGGATTTAAGTCCCCTCTCAATTAGAGGTGGAGTCGGCATCACCATCCTAGAATCCTCAGGATTGGGAAATAAAATATGGACTAGAGTGGATTTACTGGTATACTATATAGACTTATTGTGATTCTAGCAATGGAAGAAATTATATCATAGATTTGGAGACAGTAGCCACTGGAGGTGCAGAAGACAGAGATAGGAAAAAAGAGGTATAATATGGGGACATTTTAAAGACTTGGAATTTTCTGAATGACATTGCATTGAAAGATTCTGGCCATTATATATCCTGCCATAATCTACAGAATTGAGTGGGAGAGAGTGTAAATTACAATGTAAACTATAATCCATGATTAGTGGCAATGCTCCAAAATATGTTCATCAATTGCAATGAATGTACCACACTAATGAAAGAAGTTTTTAATGTGGGGAAAAGGGGGAAGTGTGTGGAGTGGGGCATATGGGAATCCCGTATATTTTTTATGTAGCATCATATGTAATATAAGTATCTTTTGAACATAAATAAAAATATATTTTTTAAAAGCTTTAGATTTCATAATTCTTACATAAAAAACAGTGGAGTGTTTTAAGCCCCACACTCTCCTCCTCCCACACTTTCCCACATTAACATCATCCTTCATTACTGTCATACATTTGTTAAAATGGATGAGCACATATTGAAATATTGCTACTAAATTTGGACTATAGTTATATTAAAGTTTATTCTCTATCCCACACAATTTTGTAGATTTTGACAAAATAAATAATAGCCTGTATCTGTCATTGCAATGTCATATAGGACAGACCCAATGTCCCAAAAATGCCCCCATGTTATACCTATTTTTCCCTTCACCCTTCCCTTAGAACCTCTGATGGCTTTTGCCTTTATGTTAATGATAAAAATTCTTCCATTGCTAGAATAATAAAAAGTCTATAATAGAACAATATGTCTACATTAGCTCATTGTTCATTTCCCAATCTTGAAGATTTTTGGATGGTGATGCGGACTCTATTTTAAATTTACAGGGTGCATAGGTCCCATGGGGCAGATGGATGAAGCTACATTACTTGCAGATGCAGACTCTTTTTGTTCCTTGGGATGGGTGTTGTCCATCATCATCTCCTTGTTAGTTGCCTTGGGTGAGTCCAGTGAACCAGAGAGCAGGTATTGCAAGTCTGCTGAGATTCAAGGCTCAGCTGGTACATAGATGGACAAAAGATCTATGTCTCTGGGATATATATTTATCAAGTATATTGCTAATTATGGGTTCAAATAAAAGAGGTTGAAAAGCCATGTGTAGGGAAACTATAAATGAGTCTCATTCCTTTACACTGAGGAGCATAAATTCCAAAGTAAGGTCCTCTGAAAGGGTGCCAAATTCCTGAGTTCTCTGCCCTGCTTATAGTGTCTGGATGTTTAGAGCCCACTGATAGGTGCAGAATTCCTGAGCTTCTCTGCATGCTTATAGTGTCTGGGTGTATAGAGTCCTCAGGAAACACACTGATTGAGACACTGATTGCTGTGGCAGTCAAAGAGAACCTGCTGAGTTATGCCTGTGGAGGCTGTGGCCACTGGAGGTTATGAGGGGAGGGAGAGGGGAAAACAAGTGTAATATGTAATTTTCAGGACATGGGAAATGTCCTGAATGACAATGCAATGACAGATACAAGCCATTATATCTTGTCAAAACATACAAATTGTGAGGGAGAGAGTGTAAGCTACAATGTAATCTGTAATCCATGCTTCATGGCAATGTTCCAAAATGTGTTCATCAATTGTAACAAATGTACCACACTAATGAAGGATGTTGATAAATTGGGAAATGTGGGAGGAGTTGGGAGTGGGGCATATGGGAATCCCCTATATATTTTTTATGTAATTTAAATATCTTTTCACAAAAAAATAAAAAAGAATAATAAAAACATCTGGTTTAGGCATAAGAAGAGTCCACATATTAATGCATAGAGCCCCAGTGGGAATAAGGGACCTAGGATTATGAATAAAGATTTTTACTGATATTTTTATATTTAAAAAATTGAAATGTCCACCAAATATAATGGGTATACTGGGTGGGAGATGCTCATAATGTGGGAAATTCTTTGTAATAGCTTCACAATTTTTCTGTAGAGTAATACTGTTAAAAAATAAAGGTCATTAAAAATTAAAAATGTTAGTAAAATGTAAATACTTTGGAAACAGTGAACTCTGAGCTTGACTCCAGTCTCTACTACATGCCTTGGATAAGTGATATCATTAATCTGAGTCACGTTATTCAACCATAAACTTAGAATATAGATACCAATTTCAAAGAGTTATCAAAGATTAAATGAAATACTGAATATAAAATGTCCAGCATTGTGTCTAATTTTAATCAGTGGATTTTTAGATAAATTATGTTTTAATCCCTCACAGATTATTCCCTACCTTTCTATTCCCACTTCTTTTTTAATTTTTAAATTGAAAATTATCTTTCATACATGAACAAACATAAACAGTAAATGCATAATAAAAGTTGTGAGCTTATAAAAGAGACATTCATGTCATCATGCAAGTCTCCCATACTTCACCCCACAATCAATATGTTGCATTGCTGTGAAACAATTATTGCAAACTATGAAAGAACAGAGCATTGTCAAATATTACTATGAACCATAGCCTATATCTTACATTTGGTATATTTTTCTCCCAACCCACCCAATTATTAACATCCTGTACTAGTATTAAATATTTGTTATAATTCATAAAAGAACTTTCTCATATTTATTCTGTTAATCACAGTCCATCATCTATCACTGGATTCCCTGTGTTATACAGTCCCATCCTTTGTACAATCCATCAAATGCATACACTTGGTGGCTCTTATTTTCATCACAGAGTTGTGATGTCATCAATTCAGTAAATTTTAGAATGCTTTCATTACTCCAAAAGAAAAAATCCCATACCCCCTTATACTCCCCTATTTATGTCCCTTAGAATTTATATATTATCTTTTTACCACTGATGCAAAATATTGCAATGTTACTATTAACTCTTGTCTAAAAGTTACATTAGTTGTAACTTTCCCTTATATCACCATATGCTTAACACTTTGTAAAATAAGAACATTCTTATACTAGTAACCACTTCTACTGTGCAATTTCCACACCTCTTCATCTGTCCATGGCTTTGACAAAATTGTCCCAGAATGACCTCTCCTTGGTCTAGCCTGATCATAGACATCACCTGCCATAAAACCCTCACTGAATCTCCACTACCTTCAGAATTAATATCAATCCTGTAGCCTAAATATAAAGTTCTCTATTATCTGGCTGCTGGCTGCCTGGCAACACTGATGTATCACATTCATCCCCTGACCAACATTGTTGGTCATATATTAAAAACTTTTTGTGATTTCCTAAGCACAACATTTGTTTAATTGATTTCCAAATAAACTCCTCTGCTTCCTCTTACATAATCTCCATGCAAAAGGATTCCAAATCCTCTTTTAAGATTCAATACAATGATACGAGTAACTGGGGAGACTTCACCAACCCCTCCAGGAAGAATAATCACATTTTTATGGACCACTTCACCAGGATTTCAGTGCCACCTAAATATAGTGCATTCATTAATGTCCATGTCTCCTACCCTGCTAAACTGAGAGTCCATTGAGAGAAAGAACAAAGTCTTATCATCTGTTCATCCACAGAACATAATTTATTAATGCAATTTATTAATTGTTAAATAAAAGTTTTTTGAATGACAGAAAGGGCAAATGGTATAATGATATTCAACTTATATTGCCATGACTGAGAGCCAACACCAGATGAGAGAGTCAGGAAAATGAATAAAGTTTAGTTTACCCAGACTCTCCCCCCAGAATCAGGGATTTCCCCTTGGTAGAAGTTTGTATCATTAACTTTCATTAACTTTCTTTCCATGTTGATGCTCCTAAAGTTGCCACCAATAAAAGATATCCCACAAACCATATTGTATCCCACAGAACTTGAGAAGTTAGTGTGACTCACCCATTTGTTCTCAAGTAAGCATCTCAAGTTCAGCGATCCAGTTTCTTCCTTGGGTAATGAATGAAGTTAGAAGCTCTTCCCCCAGGAAGGTCAAGGAGATGGAGGTGGTCATGTGTCCTTGAGAAGACACAATTTTGTTTTCTCTTCACAGAATATTTATGCAGACTTGAGATGTGTAGAAGAAGCATTTACAGTTTCTGTCAATTTAGGGCATGAATTCCCATGAGCCACATTAATGAAATATTCTTTATTATCTCAATACCACCACCTCAGTTTTCTGGAACTAGGAGAGAAAAACAGAATACAAACATGTGCCAATTTTGACTCATGGCAGAATCTTTTGGAAATCTATATGCATGCCTTATTCCACTGGACTACTTCCTCTTAGGAGAAGGTCAACTCTCTTTGGTTTTGGTCTCCAGATTTTCTTTCTCCATAATAATTTATCTGGCAATCTCTAGGATGCATTTACTTCTTAAAGAGTTAAAGAACATAGTGGGTTATAATTTGTTGAGGTACAAATATTTTATGCCAATACTCATTGGCACAAAAAAAAGCAAAAACCCTCATCCGCTCACAACTGTGTTTTTATCATTATTTCATTCCATACAAATGGAGTGTTTTACCTTAATACGGGAAAACTCATCCCTGTAAAGAGGACATAGGGTGAGAGGACTGAAGGATAGACTCAAAGACATGGTCTCTCGTGGTGTCTACACATCAAGAGTTCTAATGGGTGCAGTAATAACTCATCACTTTTTCAGGTTTCTGTTTTGAAGAAACATGTTCTAATATAAGACAGATTCATACATAATACTCAAAGTTTATTTCATAATATCACATGCCATGTAGCACAATACTGGTATATTTAAAATATTATATTAATAGTTATAAAGGAGACCTGATAATCCAAACTTGTTATTGAGATGACTAATAAAGGGTTTACAACAAAGGGTATAAGACCATTTGTTGAGTTCTGCATTATGAATGAGAAGTACAGAGACTTGTGTTTGCATATTACAGACAGGAAAAAACCAGTTGGCTATATTGGGAGAAGAGAGGTTAAACCTTTCTGAGAAGAACGCATCTAAGGCATGATTCAATGGATGGATAGATGATAGCCAGATGAACATAGTATGGAGAGTTGTGCAAATTGGGCAGAATCCTCACTCCTTGATTCATTTTTTGTCCCTTCACCAATACAGGCATTGAAACATTGAAACATTCCAACATAGGATGTTTTAGTTCAAATTTCCCTTAAAACAAGTAAGAAAAAACAAATTTTATGGACAGAGAGAACTGGGGGTGATTCGCCCCAAGAATTCAAAACCTTTCATTCATTCCTTTTGTTTGATTTTCTAAAATAATAACAATAATAGTAAAGAAATATTAAGAGACTTCTTTTTTTAGGTACCAGGGCCAGGGACTAAACCCAGGACCACATATGTGGGCAGCAGGCAGTCAACAACTTGAGTTACACCCACTTCGCCCGAGAAATTTTAATAGAGTGAAAATTGTCACAGAAATAAATGGGAAAATCAATGCATGCTGAGTTTAATATTCAGATTATGCTTTCTATAAGCTCTAAATTGTCATGTCCATGAATAAATGAGGACAGAATTTTGATTACTCTGTACCCAGCAGAGTGTCTGGCACATTTCAGGTGTGTTATACTTGATTGTTAAAAGATCTAGTAGACGAAGCATCTGATTGTTACTCAATATCTTAGGAATTCAGTTTTCTATGGAGCACAGACCAAGATGCAGGTGTCTTTTGTTGGAGAGGGCAGATCATTTATGGGGAAAGAGTATCACATTGATAGAGGTTTCCCTTGACTGTTGTCTGGTTACAGACAGTTTTGGGGAATCTTTACAACTGAAATCCAGAATTCATTTTGATCCCTTAGTAAAGTAACATCAATGTAAGTCACCCTTATCTGGCAAATCTGTGGGCTGAGAAGCACATGGTGAAGCCTGCTACAGAGCTTGGTTTCAGTATGCCTTAAAGTTCCAACCCTGTAAATGTGTTGCATCTTGTGTTTCTTGTATTTTCTGAATTGTACTTTTTCATTTGTTTGCATCATTTTATAGTTCAATAAATATATGACCCTCATGCACTGCTGGTAAGAAGGTGAAATGGTACAGATGCCATAGAAAAAAGTTTGGTGGTTCCTCAAAAAGTTAAACATAGAATTACCATATGACCCATCATTTCTAATTCTAGGTATTAATATCAAATAATTGAAAACAGGTGTTCAAACACAAATGTTCACATGAATGTTCACAGTAGCACTATTCATAAGCTGTAGCCTATGGGTCCAATCTGGTCCACCACCTTTTTATAAAAGTCTCCATAAGAGAACTTTAATTGAATTATCTGCTTATGCTTCCTCTCTAGTTGTTTGAAAATTAGAAGAAGGCATAGAGATGAACTGACCTTAATTGTGGGTGGAAAAATTAACTTAAATGCTACTAGATGGGACTTCCAGGTAAATGGTGCTGAAATAGGAAGGCAGAGTCTGACCCTCTCTCAAAAAAGGTGGAGAGAAGGCAGGGACCTATCTAAATGGAGCTGGTTTGGATATATATAGAACAGGAAGGTGCTCTGAGTTTTCTAGGAGGATACCAGAATGATAAAGAAGCCAAAGGAAAACTGAGTTGCTAAACCCAGTGGCTGGAAATGGCAAATATACCCCACCCTCAAGGCCACAGCCTTGGAGGGAGCATTCCCTGGTAGGAAGAGGGTTATGAAAGAGGGTGGAGACTGGTTTTGTGTGTGTGTGTGTGATGAGTTTGGCCAACTGAACCCCTTTGAATATCGGAAGAGAACCCAATCCAATAGAGGGAGGGGAGGGGTATCTTCTCAGGCAGGTTGTCATGCCCGGCTGCCAAGGGAGAGAAAGAAACTAAATGAGAGAGGGGAGGGACAGGCACCTAATCAGCAGGACTCTAGCAAATTTTAGTCTACAATGCCTGGGGAAAAGAAGGCAGATAGATTTCTAAAGCCCAATCAATTTGAGGAGACAATTCAGCTCAGTAGAGGAATTCCAGCCTTGCATACAAAAAGTCCCTGGTTCAATTCCCCAGTCTGGGTTACCAGGCATTCACCAGAAACCTTATTCTTTTTATTTTTGTTTCATTGAATCTGATATTTTTTTAAAGAGGGAGGGGTGTTTTGCCCATTTTTTTTCT